>DWAO01000934.1:0-21546 GCA_018230605.1 Heliconius congener | reverse complement strand
AATTAAAATAAATAAATAGGCGTTTTTGGCGCAGTGGGATCACGTTTGACTCTAAACAAGCTGGTTGTGGGTTCGATTTCCGCTTGGAAAATTTATTTTTTTGCTCTGGTGACTGAAAAAGCGGCAAATTCAAGACATTGCATGTTGCTGAATTGCAACATGCAGAAGGAGAAAGGATGA
This sequence comes from Heliconius congener, assembly GCA_018230605.1. NCBI lineage: Eukaryota > Metazoa > Arthropoda > Insecta > Lepidoptera > Nymphalidae > Heliconius > Heliconius congener. Next base: position 21,366 of record DWAO01000934.1, on the reverse strand, counting down.
TTTGATACAAGATATACAGCAGATAGACTGCCTATGCTGCGGTGGAATAAAGCGATTGATTGTCGTCGGTTTGATTTATATTTGAACCAATATTTCTAATATTTTTGTGTTTTCTGTCGTGTGATGTGAAATGCGCGAGGATAGTAAAATAATAAGAAATCTTGTCGAATCATTAGTAGTAGTCCTACTTTAATAACTAACTTGTATCAATCAACAGAGAAATATATATAGTGAAGTTAGAAAATGGCGGCACAGGTAAAATTGATTGAATATTGACTTATCATCACTCACTGCTGGACATACGCCTTCCTCAAAAATTCTACTACTCTTATTCCTGCACTGCGTTCCCCGGCGACGGCGACGGCGATAGTGGTCGCGGCGCAACGGCACAGCATAGAGTTGTAAAAATGCTGAATTGGGGTTTGATGAATTATTTTAAGAACAAACGTGGCATTAAGTCACATATCTCGAAAATTTTGCGGCGTGTAAATAACGGAAAAAATATTATTTTAAAAAATATCCTTTCATTGATAGATAGTTCAACCTAGCTCCAAAAATGCACTATGGTGACGTCGTCAATCGGATTTATTTGACTAACTAATGTTAAAATTCTATTTTCCGTAAATTTCTTTGTTTTATATAAAAATGTATTGACTTACGTTTATTCACTAATTTCATTAATCATTGGGTCTTTCCATACATAAATCAGGATATCGATATCCTTCTTATATAGAATAAAGAGGCTTAAATTAAAGTCTTGGCAATTCTTGATTAAAATTGTGCAATAAAAAATAATATGATAATGCAATGCCCTTGTAGGTTCAGCACCATATACACAATAATTTTCGCTCTAAGGCATACCTTCACATTGAGTTCTACCACTCAACATGCGCTCACGAATACCAGGCTGTTCGATTCTGATAAAGAGTAATCTTTCCGATTGACACGTCTCGTTGCAAACGCCGTAAAAGTGGTGAGTTTGAGTGGGAAAGTTGCTAACGGTAGATAATACTGATGACAACGATGAGATTCACCGTTGAGGGAATAATGCAGAAAATTGCTGAACGGAGACTTAATTCTAAGTTCCCTCTAGCTACCCCTGGGAAGGCAGTCGTGAATTCGGGCATACAAGAAAGTGAATTTTCTTTTATTTTAATAGAAATAATTGTACATATGTCTGTCATATGAACGGATGTCACAAAATTGACTTATTTATATGGGGACACTAACAAAGTAACGTATAGCTGAAATTAAAAGTGTTTTAATGGTTACTGCAAGCAGTAACTGTGGTGGGAGTTACCACCGGAACTGAGTTTATGGCTGGTCTAATCGTGGAAAAGCAGGTAGGAATCGATACAAAAATAGACGCGCTTCCGCTGACGTTTGGTGAGAGTAATGAGATGAACGCGATTTAATAAAAATATTTTTTTTTAACTTTGTTATTGTGTAACTTAAAAAATTTTGAAATTAGGATAGATTATAGTTTTAATTATTTATTACTGACAGCATGGGCAGAGGAAACCTAGCATAGTGTTAAGACACTCCCTACTCCTCTTTCAAACCATTTTATTTAATTTATTTACGGTACGAAGGCCTTTCTATTTGTTGGCTCTGCATTGAAAACTTGCAACTCGAAGTATTTATTAAAATAATAATAAGATTAATAAAGATCTGAAGTTAAAATCATTTTCAGGTAAACTTTTATATATCACATATTGATTTTCTAGGCAAAGATCTACTTTCAGACAGTTCCAGTGCCCACAGACAGTATTTTTAAATAAAAAAGACAAGGCAAGTGAGCTCTTGTGAAGTACACCGACTCTATGTAACACCAGATGAGCTGCAGGTGTGTTGCGGGCTTTTAGGTGGAGAAATAGAACATTAAATGCTATTATAACTTAAAATGTTTATCAATTCTGATTCCCTTTATATTTGTTTTGTTTTCGCTTCCTCTTACATTTTGCGCCACTCGCAAAAGACTACGCCCAGCGTAAGGTGCGGCCTGCATACACTCATACTAATGGATTGCTTTTCATGCCCCTTATTATCGTTACAGATTATAAACCTTGTACTAATATACATGTAGCTACATTTACACTAATACAATGTTTGCCAAAATATTACTCTAGCTCTAATAGCTCAATACAATGTTCTAGCTGCTGTGTTCACTAAATAACTAAATTAATAATAGAATTCTGAGCTTAAATCTGGAAATTTATTAAAGCAGGTGTTTTTGAAAACTTTAGGATATATTTCGCATAAAGAAAGAAAATCTAGTGTTAAAACATATTTTTTTTTACTTTCTACATAATTTTCAGGACATTGAGTAGCAGAATTCAATGCAACGCTTTGTTTGCCCTAACAGAGCCAGTAAATGAAAATAACCATGGATGAGAATCAAACTTACAACCATCATGCTTACAATCTGACGTTGTGCTGCTGCATCACAACGACGCACTTTCAAATTAAATATCCTTTTTGAAATACAATATCGCAAATAAATTTGAAAGTTATAAGTGTAAAATTATATATATATATTATTTATTCTTTATTTTTTTTATTCATACTCCATTCGTCTCCAGTATTTTTAAAATTTTTACATCCCTTTTAGAAAAACTTATACGTTCATACATTTCTTCACTGCATGATGAAAATGCCCATTGTTTTTGGAATTAGCAAATTATATTATAAAAAGCAAAGGGAAAAAAACTTAAATCCAAACAATAAATCACTTTATGAGATATTGCATAATATTCATACTGACTCCTGAACAGAAACGCTAACCTACTTTAAATTATCACACGTGCCAAGGTTCGTTATTCGATTGTAAATGTAGAGAGTCCTCTACTATCTTCATTTAGTTCGGCGATGCAAATTAATTATGACATACAAGAATGCAGATTGTAATTAAAATGCTTTAAGAAAATTAGATTTTTGGCAGTATCTTAACACTAGGTTTTTTATTATGTTAAGCTTCTATACTAATATTATAAATCTGAAGAGTTTGTTGCACGCGCTAATCTCAGGAGCTGTTATACAATTTGAAAAAATATTTTTGTGTTAGAAAATCTATTTATCGAGAAAGGTTAATATTACGTCACGTAACACAACGTTAGCTCATTTTCGCGATTATTTAAAATTTTAAATGACCTGTTTAACTAAATATACACGATGAATCCTGTTATTTTTTTTCAGCTCCACGCTATACCCCGTGTGTAGCAGAGAAAGCAAAGGTAGCTTTGTGTTAAGAGACGCTTCTATCTTTTTCGCCGAATTCTGGCGGTATTGCGGTTTGAGTAGCGGAATTCAACGCCGCGCTTTGTCTCGCCCCCAGAGCAAATAATTGAAAATATTAAATATTCCATTTCCTCAAGTGGGAATCGAATCCACAATCTGTCGCGTCTGTCACTAAATAAATAATTTTAATAAAAAAAAAACTCTTGCTTTACTCAGTGAATGACTGACAGACAAAATGATATGACCAACAAAACATTGTAAAACTATAGTTGTTAATAACTAAATTAATAACGTACCAGTAAAGGCATAAAATTAAACTGCCTCAACGCTAATAAAGTGTTTAATTTCATAAATCACTGGTTAGCTTATACTAACTATTAATATCAATTTGTTTATAATAGACAGTAAATCCTATATTAAAGTTCACTGGAACTGTTGAGCTTACGTAAGTTCTAAATTGTAATGGTACCAGGCGGTGTCTATGCGTCTAAAACTAAAGATGGGGACAAACTAGATTTTATATAACTTTATAAAGAAAAATAAGAGAGGTTTTCTTTATAATATCTTTTTTACAAAACGTGTAAATATTTGAACATAGCGGGGTTTGAACCCGCGCCTCTTGGAACCCGACCAAGCGCGTTTTAATACGAATACGAACGAACCATACGAATTTCATACGCTTGCTGTAAGCTATAATACATCTTCTTTAAATTTGTATTTTTAACAAATTTAAGCTCTGTTCTTTAATATCTTTAGGTCTCCGCTGAATCCTGCCTTTTTAAGTGTAAGGAGAGGGAACCTGGGGACATAGTGTTAAAACACTCCGTTACCATTAAGACACTTCCATTCCCCATGTTGAGTGGTGGAACTCAACTGTTTCATGACAATACTAATTGGTTAAATTAACCTCTACTTTATGAATATTTTTTAATTTTTGTTTCTTTTTAATCCCCGAAAAAATAAGAAGAAAGTTATATGCTTGATGTGGCTGTGTATGTCAGATCTGTACATCTATTCGCCTTAGGCATCGTGGCCCCAAACGAATAAATTATTATAATTCCCTCGAGTGGGGTTCGAACCCACATCCGTCGCGTTACAGTCGCACCCCTATGCCCCTGTGCCATGATGGCCTTTTCTAGTTGATGAAAGGATGTAAACAAAAACAGTCTTTGTATCAGGTTTTTTTTTAAATTTTAATATAGTTATTGTTTCACGGTCTATACATTGCCTTAAACATAATCCTCACTTCATAGAAAACCACGAACGAATTCGAATCAGCTGTAACTTAGCAACACAATAACAACTCTAATATATCTCCTAAACCAGTACCATCCGATAATAGATAGTGAATACACGTATATTAGACTTACCACCCGTACAGTGATTTCAATAGAAATCAACAATTTGAAAAGAGAATTGTACCCGCCATACCAAAATTAGATGTACAGGTATTTTTTTTAATATTATAATTTTTCTGGGTTTGCCATTTAACAATCAGTGTCTTAAATAATATGGGCGGAAAGTAGAGAACCGCTTTTATACGCGACGGCAACTATGGATGTAGGTTGGATTTCTAGTAAATTGAACTACATTATCACATATAAAATACTTAGATTATATTTTTGGACTAAGTTAGCTAAATGGTGATTTGGCTAAATTAAAGTAAAATGAATAAATGAATCACTTATTACTGTTCACTCTGGCTATTCAGCTTTATAGAACTAGCTCTTATCTACAGCTGCGCCTGCGTTGTCGTATTTAAATAATTAATTTTTGTATGACAACATATTCTTTACCCGAGGTAACTCTGATAGCAAGTACAGTGGGTTACATAGAAACACACTGTAATATAGCGGCACTATAATACATATGATTCTTGCGGCGTTCAGTTCCGCCACTCAACGTGCAATGGAGTGTTGTAATTTTAGATCTGCAGGTTGCCTCTACCTACCCTGCTATGTACGTGATGCAGCGTGAAGATACATAAAATATATGTAACTTAAAGTATGCTTCGTTAAATGCATTATCAAACACAAAAATATTTATACAATTCGATTCAGTAGTTGCTGAGATTAGCGCGTTCAACCAAACAAACTCTTCAGTCTTATAACATTAGTATAGAAGTATATATGAAGAATAAACTTTAAAAATCAATATTGACCTTAACATTTCCTAGTGCATTATTGATTGAGCCGAAGTAAAGTAGCACAGGTGAGTTTTCTTATGCCTTATTTGTTTTCTCTTTCGCACCTAAGAATTAATATAAAGCCGTCTCTTTCACCAATTAAAGTTCTAATGTAGGACATTGAAAGCGAATTATTTATTTATATTCATATTATATATACGTGGCTTAGAAGCTATTCTGTTATTAAATTTCATTTATTATATATTTAAGTTATTTATCTTTGTAAGCAAAAATAGTAAAAAAAAAACTATTTAAAATAAAAAATAACAAAATTTTTGCAGAAATATTTTAATGTGACGGTTATTGGTTCCAGACTGAGAAAAATATTATTTATTATGATTATTTATTTCTACAACTAACATGTAATGTATTTAAAAATTGATACAAAGGAACGGGGTCTCTTCACAGTGTTTTTTTTGATTTGAAATACCTTTAGAGGACGTCGTGACGCAGTTGGACAGAGTCTAGCCGCAAACGTGACAGTTGGGAGTATGCATACTCCCAATCCCATAATTTTTTATGTTTTTCGAACGATTCGAAAATTCACCGGAAAGTAGAAAACGAAGTTTTTAAGAGAAAATATGTTACACTTTATCTTCTAAGATAAAATTATAAAAAATATGATACTTTTTAGAAAACATAATAATTCTGAACGTAGCGGGATTTGAATCTGCGGCTTTTGGAAACCAAGTCCAAGAGACGGACTGTTAGATAACGGCGAGAATTAAAATCCCACTTCTGTAAGAAAAAGGTATGTTTTCTAAAAAGTAATTTTCTTTCCTAAGTGTGAAATAACACTTTAAAAATTATAAAAGTCAACTTTTACACTAAAAAAAAATAATATCATTTCCTTATATGAAAAGCAAAATACAATTTGTTTTAAATCAATACGTACGGCATTTGTAAGTTACTAGCGGATAGCCATTAGGGCGCCTCCAACGATTTTCTCAGCCTTCAGTTTATGTACATTATACTGTCATTTAGTGTTTTTTTTTCGACAAAGTTAGTATGTTATTCATGAATAATATATTGTAGTTGTAGTGAAATATGATATAATTAATTTATTATCCTATTGCAAAATGAGAATGTAGGGGAATGAACTACTTTCATTTCCACGCTGTGGTAACGAGACAAAGCGCGGCGTTGTATTTTACCCCACAGCCCGCGTTGTCTCTGACTTGGGCAGAATAGAGAACGAAGCCATTACGTTCTCTCTTACTGTCCCTTATATATGTGAGACAAAACTGACGAGGCATGGTTTACTTAAAATATATTTACTTTAGCTATTTATACAATAATCGAGACTATAAGGCAATTCTCTAACATGTTCTCAGAACAAGAGCGATATCTTTTTACTTATTCATCATTAATATCTTTATCTGTATTATTATTATCTCTGTCGTCGTGGCGCAAGTTTAAAATTAGGCGAAATATGGGAAAAGGAATATCAAGACACTCATAAGTGTGAGGACATGAGGTTCCCTCTGCCTACTATCTTCTGCTATACGCGGGATACAGAGTGAATCTTAACATTTTTAATACAAACAAACTAAAAATGATTACAATTCGAACCTAAAACTAAAGCATGCCTTACAAACCTAACCAAAAATACGATTTAGGTACCGCACAACCAAATCAGTTCTTTTGACGAAAAAGTAAAAAATAAACTCTCGAAACTGAGTGACTGCGACGTGAGAGTGGACGGAGCTAGCCCACACTCAACGCCCCAATTCCGATACAGATAAATCAATATTCATATGGGATGTCTGTATGGCTTTGTGTAAAATCTTTGTTTTTAAAATCAAATGGAGGTTTTGAATTGACGTGTAAATAATGTAAAAAATAAGTATTTAATAGAGGCTGTCATGGTGCAGGGTACAGAGACGAGTGTGGATTCGATTGCCACTTGGCAAACACCTGTAATATGACATTTTTGTATGGCCATAATTTATATAACCACCAGATACGCTTCAACATTATTGTATATTTTTTGTGATTAAATTTTCTAATTTCAGAAACGGATGGATGGATTGGAAATGAAAAAATATTTTACCGTTGGATAATTAATTTATCGAGAAAGCTTATATTACAACACTTTAATTCCTTAGATATGATGTCTTAGTAACTCAGCTAGTTTTGTAATATGGCATTCTCTCGAAAAATTTTGGTGCAACGTGGCGCAGGGGCTCAGGGGTTTGACTGTAACGCGACGCTTGTGGGGTTGATTCGAACTCGTTTCTTTTTCGTTCTTGTACGAAGGCAAAAGCGCGACGTAGATTTCGGCCACTCAATCCGCAATGTCTTGAAAAAATCGGCGGAAAGCCCACTTTCCGCGGATCCTCGTGTTAAGACATTACGTTCCCCAGAACGTAATGTCACGAGGCCCTCTCTGCGTACCCTGCGGTATGTGGGAATCAGGTGTTTTTTTTTAATTCTTTTCCGTGCGTGAAAAGCAGCGTGCAAAAGCTAGTATGTTATATAAACACTTTAACAAAAGCTTCACCAGTCACCTACATTGGAAACCAGGCATTATCGATTTATGCAATTTCATGCAAACTTTACTGAGTCCTTGACAGAGATAACTCGTGATTGCGTACACGATGTAATAAATTTTAGCGTTTATCAAATAACTACTTTAACTGATCAATATTAACGGTGCTTCTAAATTATTAGGAAAATGACACGTTTGTTGGATGATACTTAATAGTAGAGTTGTAGGTTTAAACTCTAGTTACAATTCTCCGTTCCCCACTCTCCGCTCTAATTTCGAGACATTCCGTATTGAGTGGTGGAAGTCTAGTTAAGCTGGTAGGCGCTGTGTTTTGCCAAGTATATCTATTTATTTCATATTTTTCTAAAAACTTTCTCAACAAGTTACTTCTTAAGGTAGCATTAAGTAGGTAGTAATTATATTATATTTTAACGTTAAAACTCCAATAAAACAGTATATAGTATGGACGGCAGATGGGATCTAGTGTTAAGATACTCCTATCTCCACACACCGCAAGTTGAGTTGCGAAACTCAACGCTGCGAAATTACCAGCGCAAAAAATGGAAATAGAAAAGCAGACATTCCAGATTTGGACATGAACCGTTAACATTAGTGCACTATTATGTACATATGTATTATTATGAGGACTTGACGCATGATGCATAGACACAAGAAGACTACAGATTGTACGTTCGATTCCTACTCGAGAAATAAATATTCAATGTTTTCATTTTCCTCCATTTAATCAAGCGGCAAAGCTCCATAATTCGGTAGAAAGTGGGTAACAGTAGTGTATTAATACGTAAGGAGTATCCTAACACTAGGTTTTCAAACTCCCTCTGCCTACCGTGCTATATGCGGGATACAAGCAAAAAATCTACCTACTACTACTGTACCTTTAATAAACTGATAGTATTTTTGGGCTACGTAGTGATAGCTTTTGTCTATAAATTTGATAAGCAACCTTTTAGTGTAATTGCCCGGTGTCGTGATTAAACGCAATTTGTAAGGTAGGTTATTTTCTAATTAACCTATGCTGTTCCTATCGATTGGGCTAAAGTAAATACATTGCAATTTATACAAGTTTTAAGTGTAGCACGATTTGAACCCGCGTCCTTACGTAAAGAACGGAAATCGCTTTTAATTCAAGGTTTATAAGGAATATTCATTTGGAATCTATGTTTTGTTTTAAATGTGTTAAAAAAAGCATATACACACTGTGAAACTGACAAAATAATGTAAGGGAATTTTATAAAGACGGCTTTTATATAAAAATAAACATTAAACATGTATAAATAAGTTTCTAGTATAGTTAAGTTACATTTTGCACCCACAACTATTTTCAGCTAGAGGCGGGTTGGTAGTCAACATTTTTTAGCTTCAAGATGTATCCCGCGCGGAACAGAATAGGCAAAGGAAACCTAGTATTCTGAAACTCCGTTCCTAACAGACCACTCAATTTCTGAGACATTCCGTGTTGAGGAAATGAAAATAACTCATTGAGCCAAAAAGGAATCAAACTCACAACGTCACTTACAGCCAGACACCTCGCCGCTGCGCAAAGACGACCTCAACTAATAAGCATTTTTAATTTTTTCATCAGATAACTCATTACCATGGATGACAGAACGGTAGACCTAATTTTCGGTGGCTCCTTGAAGTCCTTGCCACCGGTCAGCTCGAAGATCGTCAGAATCTTCACCAGTTCCACATTTACAGGTAAGAATATTTTTTTGGCATAAATTTTTAAAATAAAAAAAAAGACAAGAAAATATATATTGGAGATAAAGTTTATTGTAAACTTAAAATTATGCTACTATCTTGTATAAATCTTTGTTACTCGATAAATAATAAAAGTTTTTGGCAAGCTTTCGCATATTTAATGAATTTGGGTAGATGCCATGTTTTACCTGTAAAAAGACTGTAAATATATTATAATGATATTTTAATAAAAGTTGATATACACACATAATTTAGTAAATAAATTTTATAGTAGTATCATTTCGTCGTGGCGCAGGAGCATATACGTACGACAGTGAACGCAACGGTTGTGGGTCCGATTCTCACTCGAAAGAATATTTAATATTTTCATTTCCTTGGTCTGGTATTTGACGGAAAGTGGGGAAAGGAAGTATGTTAATGATATACGTAGTGTTTTACCTCTAGCAACCCCCTACCTACCTTTCTACGTGCGAGATATAGCGTGAAGATATCGGAGGGAATCTAGTGATACCAGTACAAGAAAATGGAAATAACGTTTCCCCATTATCCGTCCAATTTTTGAGACATTGCGTATATTGGCGGAGAAAATAATTAAATAAATATAACATACATTTCAAACTAATTATGTACAAAATATATTATACGTATAAATTGAGCTCCTCTGCAGGTGATTGTGTTAAATGTGACCATTGAAATGTTTCAAGCAAATATTATGAAACAATGTGAAATATAAAACAATAGAAGTAGAATCCTAATCCAATATTTTCACAATGAGGAGTTAGTAATTTTGTTAAAATGCTTTCAAAAGTTTATTCTATTAATGTGGGTTTGATTCCTGAATTATTTTCGCTCTGGTAAATAAATCAAGCACTCAACACAAATTTCTCAGAGAAGTGGGGAAAGGGGGGAATAAGTGTCTTAACATTAGTTTCCCTCTGCTCATCATCATGCTATATGCTGGATACAGCATGCAGCATGCATGCATACAGCTTAACGATGTGTCCCGCGCACAGCAGGGTAGGCAGAGGGAACCTAGATAAGACACTCCGTTCTCCACTTTCTGAAGGCATTGCTTGTTGATAATGCATACATAGATCAATTAAATATTCTATTTTTTAGTATATTTTAAATAATATAAATAGACCTAATGTATAGTATATCACAAGTGAGGCCGGTCGTGGTGCAGGGGCACAAGCGTGAGACTGTTAACGCGACACATTGTGGATTCGATTCCCAATCGTGGAAATGAAATATTAATTTTTTTTATTTCTTCACTTAACATGCAATGCCTTTAGAATTCCACGGAAAATGGAAAACGGTCGGAAATGTCTTAACAATAGGTTCCCTCTCCCTACTCTGCTGTTTGCCGGTTACAGCAGTAAACAACACAAAGGTTGACTTTATAATTATTTCCATTTTTATTCTACATATACATCTTTATTATAACTTAGATGTTCTATTATAGTTTTTATACATTATTGCATAATTAATAATTATTTCCAATAAAGATATTAAATCGCTTGAAATGAGTACAAGAGAACCGACAGAGACCCGATCATATCGGATTACAATTACGATGTCAGACTGAGAATGACACTGAATCATCATGTTACTGGCCTATACATTTCATTGCTTATATTTTCTTCTTGCTTTAGGGTTCCGTACTTCAAAAAAAGGAACCCTTATCAGATCACCTTGGTGCCCGTCTGTCTATACTATTTATACTGAGATCGCGTGCATGTATCAAGCTCAAATTCATATTAAATATTCAAGTCTTGGAGCACACAAGAAATCAAGCTTCTGATTTTTAGCATTAACTAACACATTTAGCATTTTATATGGAATTCGTCGAATATTAATTATTAAATAAGAAATATTATAGGGTCCTACCGTGGACTTACAACAACGAAATTTGGCAAGAAGTGCCAACTTGCAGTACAAATTAGGCAAAAAATTCGAGAAAATCGAATTTAAATTTATACAAAATGACGCACTCATCACTTACTTAACACGTTCACGGACAGAACGCCTCTTGACGTTGTCACTATAAAAATTAATAGGGCACTACGCCTGTCGACGTCACACTTTTTACTTCTATATGTGTCACCATAAAGAGAACTTGTACCTTGTACTGTCATATCATATTTTTATTTGTGCGTTTTGACAGAACGCCTTGGCAAATGAAAAAAAATGTATTAAATTTTTTAGTGTGATGATACTGTTCGTGAACATGTTAAGTTATCTTTAAGTTTACTTAAGTTGACTTTAAGTTGCCCCCAAACTTTGGTTTGTCAACTTCTATTAGTTATATTTACCGTTAACCTACAATCCTGAATTTGAAACAGAACCCTAGATGGCCGAATCCCACTGGCACTTGACCGGTTTTTTATCATTACATTCATTTAAGTTTATAGTATCAATAGACAGACTTGATTATAATGCGTCAATAGCACTAAATTCTCCGTTTTCCGTCAATTTTGAAGACTAGCGAGATCTAGAAAATATAAATATGAGGTTGTCATGGCGTACAGCAAAGCATCTAACTACAAACGCAACGGGTTTATGTAACTAAACAAAAGGCAACGTTGAGAACCGTCACTCAACGAGTAGTGATTGAAAATTAGGGCGTAGAAGACAGAGTGTCTTAATACTAATTTCCCTCTGACTTCCCTGCTATATACGGGATACCACGTGAAACTATATATTTAATATATTAGTAAATATTCTTTCAAGTGGAGTTCGACCTATACTGTAAAGAGCTGCCAGGCACATATCTAAACTAAAACAGCGCGCGCGTCTATTAAAAGTAAATTTTGAAGTTAATTTCAATGATTTATTATAAAATTGAATATTTAAAATGAAACCAAAACAACCGCTGCCAGGTTTGCGGTGTCCCGCGGTAGAGCTGCATTTGACGCACCATTTTACTACTACATTTTGACGCTAATACCAACGCGTTATAACTAATTAGTGACGCAACATTTTTCACTACATAATAATATAATACGAAATATTTAAAGAAGCTGGAGATAAGATAATTCGATATACTTTACCTACATACGTATATCAAAACCAAAATTAATATGTTTTTTATTCAAATTAAATGTTTTAGATATTAATGTTAGCGAGGATGTCTTAATAAGTAGAATGAACTCGGGTGGCTTGAGGATGGCGAGAGAATCAGTGACGGAAGAATGGCAAAAAAAAATGAAGTGAGTGGTAAGAGAGACGGGGGAACTCGGTTAAATTTCGATTCACATGATGACCCCGCGGAGGATATGTATATGTGGCCAGAAAAAATACACAAAGACCGTAGTGCACCGTACACTCTGACTACCCCGCTAGGGATAAAGCTACTACAGCTTCAAGCTTTACTCGCATAGCAGGTAGGCAGAGGGAAATCAGTGTCAAGACTTACTACTCTCCCTACTTAACATTGCAGACATTTGCGTTTTGAGTAGCCGAACTCAACGCCGTGCTTTGTCTAACAGAGGGAGCAAATTAAATTATGTTTTGTATCTTCATGAAGTGGAATTTGAAAAACCATTCTACCATGGTACAGTCGGACTTATCTCATTCTGTCACGATTTCTGGATCAATTTATTTTTCTAAAGATTATTTAAGATTTTCTAAAAAAAACAGTTTTACTCTGTATCTTACACTCAGCAGGATAGTCAGAGGGAACCTAGTATTAAGATATTCCATTTTTGTTTAAATGCAATTCAACATTAGCTTTAAAATGTATATTTTTGTTATTTTCCGCAGAATATACAATACAATATGAAGAGCGAAATCGCGTGTTAAAACCGAATAAATTATAAAGAACTTTTTGCCACGTAATAAACTAAGTGCCTTACGTTTGCAAGATACTGCAATGCATTACTTTAAAAATAATACTTTCATTCTAGTAAGTATACAAGATAAGGCCTAGGGTTAAAAAAGCAAAATTTTATATATATATAAAATATAAAATTGTAATAGGTGTTAAGTTAATAGATAATGAGTAAAATGTGTACAAAAAGGCAATCTAAAAATACCTGGACTTTCTTAGAAATTAAATATCTAGATTCTAGACGATTATCTCTAGTTATAAGCCTAGTTTAAGTAGCAGATTAATACTCGTATAAAACTGTTGATTAGCTGATAATAATGAAAAAGTTAAAAAAAATATGGACCACGTGTCTGTAGTGTTTAGTTAAAATTTAAAAAAAAGGTCTAGGGTTAGGTCTGCTGATTTAATTATATTTGGCAAACCCTACTTTTAAAGTACTTAGTATATTTTTTTCGGATATGAGTATTGCTTGTGGTGTGGCGGCGTTTGACAATAAACGCGATAGTTATAGGGTCGATCTATATATATATATATATATATATATATATATATATATATTATTCCTTCGATTTGGAATCGAACCCATAAACGTCGTGTCTACAGTTAAACAGGCACAACGATCTTAATAAAAAAGGAAAGATGGGATGGAAACCAAAAGTCCCATTTTCCCACTTTAAATATTACGTTATAATAAATTAATACATAAATGTTACGATTTCACCGATTCACTTTCTTAAAGTTTTTCTGACAAAAAGATAGCGTGAACGAAGTAAATTTAATAAAAATAAACCTTTTAGTTATCCACTTGTAGTAAGCCCATGGGAGACCAATGAATATCAAAGTTAGTGCCACTCAAGTTGAGTGGTCAGTTTTGCATTATATAGATTAAATTAGAATTCTAATGCATTTTAGGATATTACATGTATTGAATCTTGAATCTATTTTCGAAATATTACGTGTTAGGTGCGGATTTTAATGCCGCGCTTTATTATCTTACCAGAGTGAGGAAACAATTCATTCCACTAAGTGAGAATCGAACCTACAACTGACAGTCAGTTAAAATAAAATAAAAAAAATCATTTTAATTTTAAACAGGTTATTTCTGGACGTTTCTTTTTTCTCTCATACTCACAGTGCCTTTAACTCTACGCGCATTTTCGTACGTTGCGCGCTAAGACTTTGTTAAATAATGGGGACAAAAGTGTTCAAAGCATAGATTTTTCTTAATATCAAAGATCAAGTTCTATCATTTCCTATATTTCAAAAATCTTAGCTTTTGAAAGATTTCAAGAGGTACAGGTTCAAGCCACGCTACTTTTCTATTTTTATAAATATTAAAGTAGCGTAGCATTTCTAAAGTTTTTTTCGATGAACACTACGAAAATGCATTTTTTTCTATATTCTTTTTTATATAAAATATTAACCATTCCAGGGCTTCTAAGGTTATATTATTTATTTTAAGGTTATATTTTTAAAAATGTATTGTCTTATCTTATTATTAAATATTACATACTTCATACATATTAATACATTACAGACACAACTATGGAAAGAAATACTCTAATGGCAAAATGTTATCCACGAATAAAAGACTACTGCCGTGAAAAGCATGGCCTGGAATTTCAAGTAAGTATTTTATTACTGAAATAGGTTTTTCTTCAGCGTTTCCGTTCTCCACTCACTAATCCAACTTTTGATACATTACGTGTTGAGTGGCGAAATTCAACGACACGATCGACGAATTAAATTAAATGAAATATAATTATTATTCTGAGAGTCTGTGAGTAAGGCCAGTCGGCGCAGCGGCACAAAGTGTGACTGTAAAACCGACTGGTTGTGGGTTCGATCTCCACTCGAGGAGATGAAATATTTACTAAAATTTATATTTCCATTTCTTCGCTCTGGTGTCGCGGCGTTGAGTTCAGCCACTCCACACGCAATGTCTCCAGAATTCGGCAAAAAGTGGAGAACGGATTGTCTTAACACTAGGTTTCCTCTGTCTACCCTTCTCTGTGCGGGATACAGCGTGAAGCTGATTTATTTTATTTTATTACTCTAAGTGGGAATTAAACCTACTACCATCGCATTTTTTTTGTATTGTTTAAATGTTATCCATCACTTCAATTCTTCAACTATGGCGGTTTTTTTCACTATACAACATTTATTTATAAAATCATCTATATATGTCTCCGTGTAATTGTTTAATATAATGTAATTATACAAATAAAGTGTAATAATAATAAATAAGAGGCTCGACCTTTTAGACAATATCCAAAAGGCGTGGTTTCAATTCTTGCTTCCTTCGAAAATATATAGTTTTTTGTCCTTAGTATAAACAATCTTTTATAGAAAATAGATGAAATACAATGTTATTATTTGCAAAGATATTGCTATTCCTCGAATTCAAGTGATCGTTTTAAGATACTATAAAAATTTATATCTTCCGCTTCCACTCTCTAAATCCTTCGATTTCCTTAAGGGACAGGATCTATAATAATACTCTAACAAAAATAATTGCATACTTTTAAGTTCATGTTTATGCTGATATTAAAATCAGTCAAATGCGAGTCGGACTTGTCCGCCGAGGGTTCCGTGCCAATTTCAAAATAGGATAGAATAGGTTTTAATATAATTATATTTGTAGTGCATAAACAAATAAACTAGAACATACGTAAATAATTTTATAGTTTATCCACCAAATGAGAGACGTTGAATAATATATAAATTTTATTATTATATTTTTTTAGCTTCACGCTGTATCCCGCGCTTATCAGGGTAGGCAGAGGAAACATAGAAACCTAGTGTTAAGAGACTCCATTCCCATTAAAGCAATTCCCATCCCCCGTTCTGCCGAATTCTGGCGGCATTATGTGCTGAGTGGCCGTCAAAATGCAAATTCTTGAAAATTTATCGACAGTAGAAGAACAAAGAGTTTTAGATTCTTTCTGCCTCCTACTGTGCAATATGCGGTATGTACAGGTCTAAGCTAAAAAAGAAAGATTTTTCCCTAGGACATATTAAAAAAAAATACAAAATTATGCAAAGTATACCAGAAAAATAACATAGAATCGCAAAAGCCATAAAAAGTTTCAAAAAATATAGTAGAAAAAATATTAAATAATATAATATTTAATACAAGTTAGCTTCCCCTTAACATTCTTTTGATTTGTCTCTCATAATAATCCTCAATGAATCCGAGATTTTTCCAAAGAAATGCAAAGGGACTTTAAAGACATCGATCTGTTGAACAACAAAGTGTGGGTTTTGGGAATTCTACAAGTATAAATATTTATATTACATTCTTATGAAATCTATATATACACGTTAATCTGTACCTAAAAAAATATTTCTGTTACTGAGAGACTGGCAGACAACGCAATGAAATTAAGTTGAGCAAATACAAAAATTTGGCGTATAGTCTTTGAGGAGTATAAGGGAATCATAAGAGAAGATTTTCCGAAATTCCTACGGGATCGGGTAAAGACGGAATTTTACGTTTTATACTTTATATTTATTGCGGCCACTAGTCAGGATGTGGTCAAAAGGAGAGACCAATCATTCCTTGTATTTTGAGGACAATATGTCGAGGAATTACTGATGGAACTTAAAAAAGTTTTTAAAATCAGCTAAATTATATTTTTGTTACTTAGGCCGTAATTGTCCAGGACTATGTTAGTTAAATATAGAAGAAAATAAAATTATATTTAATTTATAATGCCAACACGACACAGGATGTGATCCCAATCTGCTAGCTGTGAAGTTCTAACTCTCCGCTTTTCCTACGGCTGTAAATATCTCCAAGCATGTCTGAGATAAAGACTCTTGACAGCCAGACAGATAGACGGACAACAAAGTGATCTTATAAGAGTTATTTTTTTCTTAGAAGATACGGAACCCTAAAAATGTAGTGGCTCACCGCGCATTACATACCTGCAACATAATAACCAAAAAGTAAACACAAACTATGAAATACACAATAAATATTTACATAAAAATTACAAAAATAGCCCGCAGTTTACAAAAAACACCATTGAATCTTCTATCAATACTAGTAGTACTGTAGGAATTTCGTTATAGTTTCATAGCTGGATTGAATAGTATGTACTTGTACGCTTTAGTTTAGTTTAGTTTAGTTTAGTACAGCACGTGGGTAAGCTTCCGTCGACAGAAATAAACCCGCAACTGGGGATTGTTGGTTATTATAAGGAAAGTTTACATTGTGTACAGTACCTAGTACTGTTTTATTCTCCTAGTAATTTTCTCGGTGTAAAGTGGGAAACGGAGTGTCTCAACACTGCGTACCCTCTACGTATCCTGAATTATGCACAATACAGCGTGAAGGTAAAAAAAGAGTGGTTTTAATAATCTAAATGCATCTCCATTATGTAGAAGGCTAGAAACTAATGTTATATCAATCCTATATAAAAAAATAATTCTGGCGAAACTTCAGAACAGCTGCGCGTTTGCCCGTACACAATGCAGTGTTAGTACCAACGTTGTTATACGGCAGCGAAACGTGGGTATTACAGAAGAAGAATGAAAGAAAGATATGCGGAGTCAGCTTAGCTGATCGAATCCGCGATGAAGAGATGCACAGAATGTCAGGTACTAGCGACGAATGAGTGATGAAAGAATGGCAAAGAAGATTTATGATGGAAAAGTAACTGGTAAGAGAGTTAGGGGGAGACCTCTGTTGACCTTCGAAAACGTGAACTTTTTTTTATTCCTTCAGTATCGAATATACTTACACTTTCCCGTAAACATCGTGGAATTAACTAGATTATAAATATCTTCCGAGTGGTATTTGAACTGACAACCACCACCTGTAATTAGAATTAGATTAGACGCCATACATACTAAAAAAAACAAAAAAAGCCTGTCGTTTTTACGTCTATATAAACTAAGCTTAATATGTTTACAAATCCAACGCTGCGTTTGTTCAGAAATAGTTCAATATTGTAATAGAAAACATGGCTCAGACAATTAAACAATGAATAAGAACTTCTAATAATACTTTTGAGATTGGAACGGTTTAGAAATTATTTGTACTTTTAGCCGTATTGTTTTATACCTAAGACTTTCAGTTACATTTTTATTTATTTTTTCTGTTCCATATATTAGATAATAATATTATTTAATAATATATTAAAGAATGCCAATGTCAGCAGTCGACAAATACACACTGATGACGATGACGATGGTGATGATTATGATGGTAATCTTAAGTACTAGTTCTTACGTTCAATTTCACCTGCGTGATCAAATGAAATAACTAAGAGTTAAGACACATGGCACATTATATTCGATGTACCCGACGTACTCGTATAAACGTGACATAATATAAACTATAGTCCCCTAATAAGTCCTTTTCTTTTCTATCAATTTTTTTTTTAACTGGATCCTATCGTTCCTGAGAGTAATGTGTTCAACGAAACAAAATCTTCTGCTTTATAGTATTAATATAGAAGTATAAATATTAACTTTTAGGTGGTAGACATGCGATGGGGGGTAAGAGATGAGGCGACTGACGACCACATGACCACAGAACTGTGTATGCGGGAAATCAAGAATTGTCAACGTCTATCCATGGGTCCTAATTTTGTTGTATTTTTGGGACAAAAATATGGATACAGGTACTTTTTGCATTTAATTAATTTAATTTTAAAAAATATTATAATTATAGTTTTCATATTTTTGTGTAGACTTCATAAATATGTCAATGTTTATTCAACAAAATATCCAAAATTTCCAGACCAATACCGACGTACGTTCTGTCATCTGAATTACAAATGCTGAGAGATGAGCTCAGCGCTGGCGGAGTCGACGTCATTTTACTGGACACGTGGTACAAAAAGGATTCGAACGCGGTACCACCTGTGTCTGTGCTGCAACCTATTTCATCTATACTTGTCAATTTTAATAATAAGGTAAATTAAACTATTAATATTTTGAATAATGAATTCTTTAATATGTTGGTTTCCAACAAGATAACGATAAATCACAGCACAGCGTTAAGCTCCGCCATTCAACACACAATGTCTCGAAAATTCCCAATTATTTTCGACCCTTCATTTTCGCTATACAACCTAGTGCTAAGCATTCCGTTCTCAATTAAGCTATAAAGTAGGCTCTTGCTATATGCAAGATTCAGAGTATAGCTAAAAAAAAAAGAACAGAAAGAGACGCGTCTTTCCACTCGGTGGTATGGATTATTTCCTCGCTCTGGTAATAAGACAAAGCGTGGAGTTCTGCCACTCAATATGAAATATCTTAAAAATTGCTTCGCTTGCTTTCTGTTTTTCTTCTCAACACTCTTTAACTCTATAAGTGTGAACGTAGTCACAGAAGAAAACTTTCAATAATTTCACTTTCTACAGTAATAATAGTCCATTATAAAACACAATTTGCGGTGTGAATAAATCAGCTATTCACTGAACAATTAATAAAGTTGTTTGTTCGAAACAAGAACAAGTTTAAATCAAATTTCGCTAAATGAAGCTTAAGTATTGGGAATTGATTAAGTTCAGAATTGTCTCTCGCCGTGTTTGCTTTATTTTGTGTTTTGTATGTGATTTTCTTTGTTTTCTTCGTATTTCTTTACCCGACTGTGCGACGCAATGGAACGTTATGTGTTTATCAGTCTATATATGCAGTCGTCACTAAAGCTCATAGACATGATAATAATAAAATTATTCAAAAGCAACAACCATATTGCAAAAAAAAATTGAATGAAATAAATTTGAGAAACTATGTATGTGCTATCGTTGTAGATATAAAAAAAAGGTAATGCTAGGTTCTTTTTTAGCTTTACGATTTATTCCTAATCAGAGTCAGGTAGCCAGAGAGAACAGAGCGTCAGTCTTTGCTTACCTCTTTCGCCTCGTCCACTATCATCAACTACATCACATATCCAGGAAGTCCTAATGCTTTTCACGTCTTTTTTTCTCCAGTATAATCGATACTTTTTTGTCAAAGTTAATTTGAATCCTCCCTTTGCCTTCGTAAATCGAAATTAATCTTCTTTCGGTTTATTTTTGTATATATTTATTATAAGTAGAGGCCAATGCCTCCTGAGTTCGGCGGCAACTAGGGAGCGGAGTGTCTTAACACTAGGATTCCTATATCTACTATGCCACATGCAGAATACAAATATATTGTATTCCATTCGAGAAGCTAAAAGAAAAATATTAACATTTTTAGGTTATATTCCATCCATGAAGAAATATTTTAAATAATTATTTATTATTTATATTTTTATTGCAAAAGATAAATTTGTTACCATTATGGTACTCGAGAGAATGATTATATTTAAAGTTTTCATCATCGCCGCTCTTGTAGACTAAGCGCGGCGTTGACCTCTGCCACTCGACACACAGTGTCTCATAAGAAAATAAAAAAATCTAACTTTCTCTTGAATTTGATATGACGAAATGTACATTGTTCACATACATATTAATATTATATGAGATTACTACGCCAGATTCCATCAAAACTTAACCGAATTTATATTAAAACTTAAATTTTAACTTCAACGTTGGGTTTCAGCGCGTTCCGAAACTTCAAGCGGAGGACCAGGCGGTCTGGTGGGACACGCTCAATAAAATGCAGAAATTGTTCCGTAAAGCTTCCCTACAATTGTACAATTCTGGCAAAATCGATAAGGATACTATGCATAATTATTTTATGTCAGGTAAGAATATAAAGTATTTTTTTGTATAAAATAACGAACTAATGAGAGATTGATTTATTTAATAAGAATCTTAAAATCAGCTTCACGCATGTATCCTGCACACAGCAGCATCGGCAGAGGAAGCCTAGTGTTAAGACACTCCGTTCCCTACTTTTAGCCGAATTCTTGAGGCATTGCGTGTTGAGTGGCAGAACTCAACGCCCGCTTTG
>DWAO01000933.1:0-21553 GCA_018230605.1 Heliconius congener | reverse complement strand
GGTTCCCTCTGCCTACCCTGCTGTGTGCGGGATACAGCCTGAAGCTGATTTATTTTACTTATTTAATAACTTAAAGCGGACGAAGTCGCGTTGGAGTCGCTAGTATAATAGTCATAAGGTGTGAAGCAACTTACAACATTATTTAGTAAAATTTTAAAATATATTATACGCACTATTAATTCCATTAAACTGTCCAATTAAAAATTAAAAAGATAACTAAATGGCTAGTTAAATTACGTAAGAAAATAGGTAATAAAAAAATTATCTCCTTTATCAAACCCACATGTATTGTTAAACTAACTTTTTTTTTTACCTTCACGCTGTATTCCTCACATAGCTGAGTAGACTGAGGGACCCAGGTTCCCTCAGTCTACCTACTGTTACTCCGTTTCCATTAAAACACTTCCGTTCCAAACTTCCCTCCGAATTATCGAGGCAATGGATGGGCTAAACTCAACGCCGCGCTTTGTCTCGTTACGAGAGCAAGGTAACGAAAATTTAAAATATTTTATTTCCTTGAGTGGTTATCGAACCCACGACCTATCGCGTTTACAGTCGCACGCTTGTGCCCCTGCACCACGACTGGTCTCAAACTAAATGTTGCTGTAAAAGTTGTAAATATTCAACTAGACACTTTCGAAGTTAATTTATTAAATATTAATAGCGACTTTCTTAATTGACTAGGGAATTAAATAATTAATAAACATTATTTAATTTTTTAAGTACTTAATAGAATATTTGAGGCCGTAGTGGCACAGCGTCTAAGTATAAACACGACGGTTGTGGGTTCAATTCCTACTCAAGTAAAAACACAAAGCGCGGCGTTTAATTCTGCCGCGCAATGTCTCGAAAATTGGCGGGAAGTGGGAAATTAAGTGTCTTAACAATAGACTCCCTACATTGCTAGGCGAGAAAAGGTGTAAAGCTGGTTTTTTTTAATGAATCTAGACATTAATTTCGTTGGGCATTTGACAACCATCAACCACAACCATCGCATTAATGAGAGCTATCAAATGCGCTTCTATTATATTATTTTTACATATTTTGGAGTGTAAAAAGGACTTTATAATAAAATTTATACATTTTTCTTAACGACGCTCCAATATACTTGAACAGATTGATGAATTTAAGTAACAATTTAGTTCTATTTAAAAAACTTTTTTAGAATGTTTTAAGATTAAAAAAAAATGCACGCTTGACCTTCATACTTCGGAGAGCACGTTAAGTAGTCGATCCTTGTTGTCGATTTCATACTAACTAATTATAAGTAGTGGTTACTATCAAAAGAATAAATAAAAAAGTACACTAGTTCAATCATATGAGGCCGTCGTGGTTTACCGGTTCAACCTCTGACCGTAAAAGTGAGTTCGATTCCCACTCAGGAATATTATTATTTCCTTGCTCTAATAACAAGACAGAGTGCGGTGTTGAGTTCCATTCAATCACACGCAATCTCAAAAATTGTGCGAAAATTGAGGGATCTGAGTGTTTTATATTAACACTAGGTTTGTGAAACTAAAAAGGAAACGGGAAAAAAAACTATATTCTAATAAAATTATTATATATATATATATATATATAATATATATATATATATCTTTTATAGTTTACTTTATTACAATTGTCCATACAAAGCGATGCTGCATCCAGATAATATCGTGTAACCAATACTATTTATATGACAACATGTACTATGTATGAATGACGAGCAAACATTGATATATTAGAAATTCTTGCTAGAAGTGTGTTCTAATTATAAAATATAACGAGGTTTTTTATATTTCTGTCGTGGTTTATTGTCAATATGACCACAATATTTCTTGAAATTGGATATTTCTTTTGGTTGGATATTTCTTGAAATGGCGTCACTTAACGTTTTAACTGGATTTATCGCGATGTGCCCAACGAGTTGTGTTTTTGCAGATAGCTGGGAGCTAAACACTGGCCTTCTTCGCAAGACTCGCTTTGTTCTTGTCCACGTGAGTATAAGATAGAAGCGTTAACGCGACGACGCGACGTATCGCCGACAAAACGTCAAGCGTCGAGCATGGCTAGATAAAGTGCGAGTGGGTGTAGCTCAGTCTGCTCGGGCATATCACGATTTGACCATTTTAACTATTGGCCGGCGACTTTTAGTGTCATTGAGTGAATTTAAACTTTGTATGGAAATAATTTTCTTTGAATTAATTATTTTATT
This sequence comes from Heliconius congener, assembly GCA_018230605.1. Taxonomy (NCBI): domain Eukaryota; kingdom Metazoa; phylum Arthropoda; class Insecta; order Lepidoptera; family Nymphalidae; genus Heliconius; species Heliconius congener. Next base: position 19,356 of record DWAO01000933.1, on the reverse strand, counting down.
AAGACCAGGACTTCCTACCCATTTTCTTTATTTAAGAGAAAAGTTAAAACATTTTGGCTAAGTAAGAAAAAAAACTAAATTTTAATTGAAGCAAACATACAGATTACAAGAGAAAATTAATTAAAATAACAATTTGTTTAAAATTTTAATAGAACAATGTCGGGAACTGGGACGACAATTTACGTACGCACTGTGTAATTCTGTTAATTCTCTATAACCCCAAGGTTACGGGCAATTTCACCAGACGACCCTCGAGGGACAGATAGCAGTCGGTATTTACAACCACCTGCATAGGCTATGAGGGTAGACTGAAAGCCTGGAATTCTTGGAAAATTGGAAATAATTTAAGGTTTTTTAGTTTAAAATTTTGCTTATTCAAGTCAAGAGAAACTATTGTTATGACACTCCGTTATATACTTTATGAGGCTTTTCTATAAGTGGCACTTTCTCGAATGGGGTTTGGACCATCGTGCTAGATTAGTATTAATTAGTTCATAAACTAGAGACCGAGTACAGTGTATTGATATTAGTGTCACGGAAAGTAATAAGGAAATGTTTTCATTTTCTCGCTCTGGTATTAGCGGCTGGTAAACGCGGCGTTGAGTTCCGCCATTAGCCAATGAAAATTTTACGAAAAATAGGGAACTGGGACTCAAGGTTCCATCTGCCTACAGCATAAAGCAATTTAATTAAACTAAATAATTTAGTTTCACAAAGGACAATCAAATTATAACAGATTATTAAAAAGTTAACACTTAACACGCACGATCTTGACATTAACGTGTTGTGGAGTTCATTGTCTTTTGGTTAAGTGGAACGAAAAGTGCTCAAAACGAGAGTTTTTCAGTGAAACAGTTAAAACGATTTTTTTACTGTATAATTTGACTGTCAAATTAGCAGGTATAGGTATACCGTATCTTTTTATTGGTATTTTTTTTGATTTGATGGAACAAATTGCTGGTTTTTTTATATTGTATGCCTATTTTAATGGATTTCTTGCATTTTTTTAGGTAAATTTTTCGTTCCACCTATGTTACAGTCACAGAGTTCTGGTTCTTAGATTTTGCCTTACCTATGAAATGGCTGAGGCATTGCTTGTTTAGTAGCAATACTTAACGCCGCGTTTTGTTACCTCCTTTACAAAGCGACAATACGAAACAAAATACTATTTTATTTGTCCGACTGGGAATCCAAACTATAAACGTTTAGTCACACATTAGTGCCACCAATAGCATCTAAATCATGTATTATAGTTAAACTAAAGAATCACAATCGTGTCAAACGACCTACATGTAACTTTCTGCTTATTAACCAAGTTCTCTTAGCACAAGACTAAATGGTCATATAGTTATTTATTTTATATTTTTTTATGTTTTTTATTTATTTTCTCCTCTTCTACTCCGATCTCGAACTCGATCCTTTGATCGATAATCGAGGCACAATGGCACAACGAGTGAGTTTAACCGCGACGGCTGTGAGCTCGATTCCCACTCTAGGATATGAATTATTTAATATTTCATTTCCTTGCTCTGGTAACAAGACAGAGCGCAGCGTTGAGTCACCGTCACTTAACACACAATGTCTCGAAAACTAGACGGAAAGTGGGGAACGGGGAGTCTTGATACTAGGTTCCCTCTGCTTACCCTGTTATTTGCGGGTTACAGTTTGAATAATACAAATCATGTATAAAAAAAATCTTTATCCGATAATTCTTTTACATTACGCAATTTTTAAATACAACGAGTGCACGAACTTGACATTAAATATGTTCTCGAAGCTAATTGTATGCCAGGCGAACGGAGCGAAATGCAGTGCACTAATAAATCGAAACAAGTATCGAATCGTTTGGTTTTTTATTTTTCATTCACTTGCTGCATTTAGTAAGGTAGATGGGATCAATAAAAATGAAAATTACATTCTGTTCTCCAATTTTCGCAATTTTTTAGGGTTCCGTACCTCAAAAATCGAACCCCTTATCACTTTGTCACTATTGCGAAATTATTATCAAATAATCGAGTTTCTCGTCGACACAATTAAAACATGCATCGATTTTGATGCATTTTATCAAAATCTATAGGTATATAATTTATATTTAATAGAAAAAAAACCTTACAAACTTTATATGTGTAGGTCATTTCATACAAAATGAGTGCATACTCTGGCAAACTTAAATATGTCAACTTAGTTTCCTTCCCGTTCACCTACAATCCTGAAGTTGGTACAGAGTAATCGGTTGGCGAGTCCGATTCGCATTTGACTGGATCTTTTTCTTGATATATCACACGTTCACCTTTGAGGACTTGGAATGTTAATATTGTTTTAACTCATTACAATAAAATATATATTATTGGGAAACGGAACGGAACACTGGGTTCCATCTGCCTACCCTGCTGAGCGGGATACAGCGAGAAACTGATTTATATATTATTATTTTTTCTTGATTTCTTCGATGGAAAGAAAAGTGAAGAACAAAAATATGTATAACTAGATTTTTGTTATTACAAAATGAATGCATGCGTAGTCTAACAACTTTATTATACAAATATATGTCCTTGAGTAATATTAAGTACAAGTAAATCATTTTTGCTTTTGATTTTCAACCCCTCGTAAGTTTTTGTTAAAGGAAGGGGACGTCAAGAACTGTTAAAAGAAAAATATGGCAAGGTCTGTAATTATATCGTACATAAAGAATAAACTTTTATTTTTATTTTATATTGTTTTACTTAATTAAATTATATAATGAGTTTATCTTTATTATATTATAAAATAATTGAGATAATCGTGGCGCGATTTCAATATGATTTAATATGTACGCAAAGGTTGCAGTTCATGTTCCATTTAGGGAATACAAGAAAAATAATATATAAATGATATTGACTAAGCCACGATACCTGTCATATAGGCGAAAAGTTAAAAGTTAATATAAGTTAATATAGGATGCTCCAAAACTGTAAAGCGCGACGTTAAGTTCTGCCACTAATTCAGAATTCTACAAAAACTGGGGAACGTAGTGTCTTAACACTAAGTTCCCTCTGCATCTGCATTCATTTAGATATAAAACGTGATTCAGAGTTCACTCATCCGAGACCGTAACGACGTCCGGTGCGACTTGTTACTGAAAACTATACAAATATCTATGTGATTTAGTGGTTTATATTATTTTTAGTTTTGATACTTTACTTTGTGGCTGTCCACTTTTATGAAAATGTAATTTTTCTCATTTTTTAAATGAAAGATTAATATGAAATATAAGATCTGTTGACTCAAATTGTAAATACTTACTACTTAAAAATAACTGTAAATCAATTTATATACTTAAATATATATATTTTTGATTGAGTGGCGAAACTCAACGCTTTGCCTCGTACCAGAGCGAGGAAATGAAAATATAAAAAAAATATATTGAGGTAATATAAATCGACATTAATATACAAAAACATATTAAAGATCTATTTTAAAATATAAGATCCATTTTGAAATTAATTTTTAATATTACACTAACGATTCGAAACAGCATTCGTGATCAAACAAGATCTAATAATATCCAATCTGGCTTTGACCCAGTTAACCTTTGCATGAAAACCGCAATTACAAAGTAAAACGATTGTACACAACAAGTTGCCTCATATGCGGTAAGCTATAAATATTGGTAATTATGATTTATTACTATTTAAACAATGAACCCGTAGTGGTGCAGTAAGAAAGTTATTTATCATCATCTCATGTGAACGCAGTGTTTGTGGGTTCGGTCCTCATTCGGCGGAGTAAATTAGTTTCAAACGCTGCGTTATGTTCCGTCAGTCAAGACGCTATGTTTAGAATTCAGGCTAAGGTGAAGTATTTCACGCATCACTTATACCTATATGTAGCAGAATTAGTGTAGAGAACTTAATGTTAAAACAATTTCGTTCTCCTCTCACAGTCCAATTTCGAGACAGTGCTTGTCGAGGCAATGATTCCGCCATTTGTCTTAAGAAAGATTCCCCCCAATCGGAATTGAACCCCCGACCATCTTTTGTGTCGAATACTGTTCAACTACTCCTTTATAGATGTTCTATGGCAATATATTGATGTATTTCCGTAGAACATCCAAACTAATTATCTGATTTATGCGGAACTAGATGTCCAATTAATATCGGTGGGTACCGACCGGTCTGCACCGTCGTCGATGGTAACCGGGTCGTTAATGTTGAAAGGCCATATGGCTTTAGTTAAAGATATTTTCTTTTTTTTAGCTTCTTTTTTGATTGGTAACTAACAAGGTGATACTTAACAAGTTAGGCAGAGGTAGTACTTAACAAGATAGGCAGGGTACCTGGGAACCTAGTTACTGATAAGAATCAATTCTATTCTGTGCTGTTCTATTCTATTCTATACACAGAGGACAGTCTATACCCCATAGATTGTAACTTTAAAAAAAAATTGAAGTCAGTCATGGCGCAGGGGCACAAAGTGTGACTGTAAAACTGACTGATTGTGGCTTCGATCCCTTCTCGAGGAGATGAAATTTTTATTTAAATTTATATTTTCATTTCCTCGTTCTGGTGTCTGCCACTCAACACGCAATGCCTCCGGAATTTGGTAGAAAGTGGGGAACGGAGTATCTTAACACTAGGTTCCCCTGCCTACCCTGCTGTGTACGGGATACGGCGTGAAGAAGCTAAGAAAAAAAAATTTAGTACACATGTTCGTTTAGTATTTACATTTATATTCATTATCAGCAATATTCTCACGGTTCTTATCAAAAGATGAACACCGTATCAATTTTATTCCACTTGGAGTCAATTACAAACCGCAATAAGCAATAATCCAGTGAAGCCTTAACTTTCGTTGCCACCAGACTTGGTGTTAACTTAATTTTACTTTTTGTGATTTTTACATGTTATTTAAAAATTTATTACAAGGTTTTTTTGACTAGCGCGGCGTTGAGTTCCGCCGCTCAACACGCAATACCGCCAGAATTCCAAGGTAAATGGGAAACGGAAATGTCTTATTGGGAACTCAGTGTTCCTAGCTTTCCTCTGCATACACTGGTATGCGAGGAATACAGGTTCAACTAAATAGCCATGGGTTTCTTTTGTCCCTACTGTGTAAAGGATTTAAAAATACGAGTTTATTGTTCACTTTCTACCGTAAGTACTTAGACTTCTAAAGATTTACAACTCTGTTGACAGTTGACAGTAGAGAATTGACATAAGATAAAGAATCTCGTTCCGCAACACAGATAATTATTTAATATTTAATTAATATTGTTATCTAATTTATATCATTTTATTATTTATCTCTAGTATTGGAACCCTTACTTTAATATTTTTCTCCCTTCTGTTCCACTAATTTGTTATCGTTATCAATAGATATATGGGATAAAAGTTAAAAAATATATAACATCAGCTTCACGCTATATACCGAACACATAATAAGCAGAACACATCATAATAACCTAGTAGGAATGAAGTAGTATAAATAATAATTTGTTTCCCCGAGTGGGGATTCAACCCACAACCGTCGCGTTAGAGTCTCACCCACTACTTATGCGCTACGACGGCCTTAAAAAAATATAATATCACGAAAATATAACTACTTCATAATATAAAATAAATCAATTTTGAAAGAAAAATTTCACTCAAACTTTGGAGTTTCGTGTAGGAGCTCCCGAATAATTGTCAGGTCATTCTCCTCGTGTTGATGAGAAGTGCTAAACCACAGACGAACAAAAAATGTACCAAGCTCATGGCTTCCTTGCCGTGGGAAACAAGAACCTATGGTGTATTTTATACACTGTGTACTTATATGAACATATATATTTTTATATGTTTAATCATATGTATATATATATATATATATATATTTATATTAGAGTAACTGATATGGTACTATCTTTTTTGTACATACATATATTTAATTACTAAAACGTAGTAGGTTGTACATTGCCTTACCTTTTTGTGGCCAGTCGTGGTGCAGAGGAACAAACGTGCGAGTCTAATCACGAGAAGTTGTGGATTCAGTTCCCATTGGAAATGGTTTTTTTTATATTTTCATTTCCTCGCTCTGGTAACAAGGCAAATTATTGGATTAAGTTTCACGACTCAACACGCAGTACCTCGAAAATTCAGCGGAAAGTGGAAAACGGTAGTATCTTAATGGGAACGAACGAAATGAGAGTTTCTTAACACTAGTTTCCGAGGTTTCGTCTCCTTATCCCGCTAATGAAAATACAGCATGAAACTAAAAAAAGTCGTCGTCTTCCTCTATAAAAATACTAAAGAAAACGAAAATAAATTTTCAATTTCCGATTTCGAGTTCCTAGCATTAGCGCGATCAACCAAACAAGTTCTTCAGCTTTAGGATATTATTATAGATTATTGCTTGTCTAAGTAACGGTAGTTGATGGATATGCCAATATTTTTTTATCCTGATATAAGATAGCTGTTTAAAATTTCTCGTTGTCGTCGATCGTCATTGAACTACAAACGTTACATGTAGTCAGGTTCGCATTACTATTGTTGAACAGATCTAAAGACAAGGTTTCTTGATTAACTGTTTTAGATATTAAAACCTTAACTTTAATAAATAGTTTTAAATTGTATTTATTTTTCATTATTACTATAAGCTTCCTGTATGACTGACAGTACTGACATGTAACTTCGCGATTTAAATGTTCTTGTAATGACTTAATTAAATAAATAATCTTTTGATTTTCGTATAATATTGCCAACATAAAAAAATATTTTCAATTAGAAATAATAATTCCTGAGATTTGCGCGTCCAACCAAACTAACTCTACAGCTTTATAATAATAGAACCAGCAGTCTTATAATAATAATCTACTTTATAATAATAGACCTATCTTGGTAAAAACGAGGTTCTCTTCAAAAGCAAACATTGCGAGTGGTTCATCGTAGCTTAGACACCAGCTACTAGCGCTTTTTCTAAGAGTGCCACACAGTTACCGTTAACTACGGAGTTACGGTACACCTGCGATTTCACAGATGGAAGACTATATGGACTACGTGCTTGTACGTTGTTGAGTTATATTTATGTTATAATCGATTGTTTTTTTTTGTGTTAGTATAGCTAAGAATATGTGTTTTGATTTGTGTTTTAATAGGTTCCAGTTTAAAGTGAATGGATGATAATCATTGCGTTATCAGCATCTCAATTTATGAACGACGGTTGTGGGTTCGATTTGCCCTCGAGGAATTTAATCACACCTGATCATTAATTTCCTCGCTTTGGTAAGGAGACGGCACGGTGTTAAGGGTGCCTTTACTCAACACTCTCAAAAATCTAGTGGTCTGGTCTGGTGAACTAAGTGAGATATCACTGGATTTTTCTCTGTCTATTCTACTAAACGATACAGCACGTTGTTATAAAAAATCTTGAAATCCTTAGCTGCCGTTCTATAACCTATTGTATCTCCTTAATTAGTATCGTATCTCCTTAATTAGGGATTGTTCATCATTATTTATGATAATTTTCACCGAATTCTGGAGGCATTACGTGTTAACTGGCGGAATTTAACACTGCCTGACCGACAAGACAAAATGGGGAACGGAGTGTCTTAACACTAGGTTCCCTCTGCCTACCCTACAGTGTACGGGATACAGCGTGAAGCTGATTTTTCTAAGTAAATAATTCATTTCCTCGAATGGGGATTGAATCCACAACCAGTCTCGTTTATAGTCACACACTTGTGCCCCTGCGCTATGACTGGCCAGCAGTATACAGCTTGTAATAAAATATTCATAAATCACATAATACATAACAGTGACAAAGTAACGTTTTTTCTTTAGAATTATCATTGCTAATTGGATGAAAGCGACATTATACGGAGATAAAAACTTTCCGCGTTCGCTGAATGCGAGCAAAAGTTGGAGTGTCTCTAGTGTCAGCGACGTAAAATTAATTTTCAAGTGGCACTGTGAAATTGTAAACTCACATCGTTCATTCACGTTTTTTAGGGTTCGAATAGTAGGTATGTCAGTATTTTTAAAAAAAAATATTTTAGACAGATAATTTGTTTTAAGTGGAGTTGCTTAAAGCTATATTATAAATAATTGAGGCCGTCGTAGCGTATCGCCGCAGCGTGCAATTGTAAGCGCAACGGGTTCGACTCTCTCTCGGGGGATTGAATTTATTTCATTTCCTCGCTCGGTATAATGACAAATTGCGTTCGTATCGAACGTTCCTTCGGTGCGTTGGGGAATGGAGTGTGTTAACACTAGGGTTCTATCATATGAGGAATACAGTGTCCAGCTGCAAATTTTTTCAATTTAAGAACAAGCATTTTTAAAACTTTTACACTCTTGACTTACTCAGATTCTTTTTATCATAGCATATTTATTTTAAACTGAAGCCTAATATAATATTTTTAAAAAGAAATATTTTAAATCACTGCTAACCTGAACTTCATAATTGTGGACGAAATTTGCAAAATCTTTTTGCTAAATAAATACCTTCTTCTGTATTGCTAGATAAAGTACGTCGTTGGATTCAGCCGCTGAAGACGTATTGTCTCCTATTGCCGGTTATCTAAATGCCACATTTTGTATTAAGTTACTATTATTATATTTCTATAAGAAATACAACTAATTTATTTGTAGAATTAGATTTGTAGAAAAATCTTTAAAATATTTTTCAGTTTGACTAACGCTAAATTCTTCTCGCGGCTACGTCCCCTTGGGTAAATAGAGTTAGATAGGTGTTGTATGTGACACACTCTAAGTGCCTTTTTTTTCGATAAATGGACTATCCAACACAAAAAAGTATCCTTAATTCCAATCATTAGTTCCTGAGATTATCTTGTTTAACCAAATAAACTTTTCAGCCTTCTAATGTTAATAGTATGATGTGTAGATAGAAGGCAGATAGGCAGAGAGAACGTAATGCCAAGACACTTCGTTCTTCGCTTTCTAATCATGATTTAATATAAACCAGAGCGGATAAATAAAAATTGTTATTGATGGCATCGAACCCACAGCCTTCACATTTAGACGTGGTTCCATTTTAAATCACCCGTAATGTGTACAGAACACTTTTTTCGTTAAAATGATTTTTACTAACCGTGACCTCGTTTCCATTAACGTGAGAAAAAGCCGTAAGCACAATTGTTTAAATGAAAACATATATCGTTTTAATTGCGTTAAAATTTAAATTTAATATAACACAATGGCGTTTTGACCTGAATAGTATCTTTTAGTTTGACCTTTAGTGGAGAAATGTACATTATGCAGTGGGGTATTCTATACATTTTTTTTTTACCCACGGCCCATTTGTGAGCACGATATAGCGTTGTAGTGAAAGTTTTCATTTCACTTTTATGATTTTGATATGGGTTTTTTGTTATTATTTTGTTGAATATATTATGAAATAATACATTCAACAAAATAATAACAAAAAGAGAATAGAAAACAGTAAGTGGAGCCAGTTACTGTTTTCTAAGAGCTGTTCTTCAAAGGGCAATATTCTGTTAAAATTACAGGTGTTTATATATCGGCCGAATAAAATATAAAGTCAGGAGATGTGTTTTTTTTGTGTTATGTTTTATCCATCATATAGCAGGGTAGTCACAGGAAACCGAGTGTTAAGGCTCTCCGTTTCCTACTATCTGCCTAATGTTCGAAACATGCGTGCTAATTACCGGAACCCAACGCTGCGCTCACTCTTTAATGTTTTTAAAATATTGAAACTATAAAGAACTAACGAGATGTAAAATTGTACGTATAACATAACTTTATGAACCTTTATCTTTGAATAATAACTTAAATAATGACTTTAGTAATAAATAACCGGTATTGATATGCGGTTATTGTATAGTCACGTTTAATATACGTCAATATAAACACAGAAATGACCATTTTAGGTGCTTGCTAGATGGTTTTAACTATTTATACATTGTTAAAAAGTAGGTGACCAAATTTGGTTGCATTGCTTAGAAGTTTGATTTTTTTGACAGCTTCAAGGGACAGTAGACCTGAGTATTTGTTATAAATCTCAGCTTGATACCTCCACGGATTCCTGAGAAAGGGGGCCTTGACAGACGGACAGACGGACAACAAAGTGATCGTACAAGGGTTCCGTTTTTTCCTTTCGAGATACGGAACAATAAAAACGTGAATGTTTTTGCCAATTTGAAATTTATGTCTGAAAAAAATGTCATGAAATTCTCAAATATTATTTATCAAGAAAGAGAAAAGCAAAGTAATTTATCACTATCTCTTTGTTCGTTTTCTTTCAAACAATTCCATATAATAAGCTAATGTATGAAAAGAAAACAACTAACAAGCTACTCTCAATGGAATATGATGATTGATGGTTTGTTTTCACTTATTTATATCATCCAAGATGTACCAAAGTAAATTTGAAGAATAATGTATGTAGGTTATTAATATTTCTTAACTAAGTATAAAAGTCAGATTTTGTTGAATAAATGGTGGTTTTTTTTCTCGTTCAATGACGTACCTATTTAGATCATTGTTACGGCGATTCTTTCTATAGAATGCTTTCACAAAGGTATATATAATATAATAAGTGTGTCTTCAGTTGCTAAGTGGAACGTGGAACAACGAACAGGTGAAACTGCTGGACTGGGTGGTTCTAAAGTTGCGTATAAGTAGATTAGGGAATGCCATGCCATGCCTTCCCTGCCATGTGTGAGACAGAGACAGCGTAAAGCAAAGTAAAAACATCTAAAGATAATCTTTAATAGTATTTTTTTAGCAAACTGTAACCTATTTTCATCGTTTTTCATATTTTCACACCTCACATGACAACAGAATTGAGTGTTAAGATACTTCATTCCTCACTTTCTGCCCATTTCCGGACAATAACGGATATCAAAGCCAAGCTTTGTTTCGCTATCAAAGTGTAATATTTCACTCCTCTGATAGGGCATTGAGCCCACAATCGTCGCGATTTTAGCCCGACACTCGGCCGCTGTGCAACGACGGTCTAAAATATCCTATAATAGTAAAAGCTTTGAGGGTAAGCTTTTTCCAAAAGAAAAAGAAAAATTACTCGAAATAAAATAAACCACCGAAATGTTTTACCATATTAATAAAGTTCAAAAAGACCAAAGGACTTTGCGGTTTGTTTAATGAAGATAAACGATGGTATCTAAAATAAGCCCATTGTTCGCCGGAATGAGATGACATCACGCAATAACGACCGCTAAAACCCTAAATTGGAACTTCAATTTGGGGTCAATGGACACTGGGACAGCATTTTTTTAGATCTTGAAGCTTTTTTTTATTTTTTTGTTTGGATTCCCCGAGCTGTAAGCGTGAAGACGAAAATTATTAGAGAAATTTTGTAATGTTAACATAAAATGTCCAGAAATAAAAATGAAACATGTTAAAAAGTTATTTAAAACGTGGAAAATTTCTCTAAAATATGTTTTTTTTTGCCAACATATCAATCATTTTAAAAAATGATTCTTTGAAATATTGAACATCCAAGGTCATCCAAGGCAATAAGGAATGGGTTCATTGAAGTTTGACATGACGCCAAAGTCGAATTCTGCATTTTCTTTTACATATTATCTGTAATCTTCTCTCTCTCTTAGTCTGTAAATATTTTTCTGTATACCAAAAGTAATATAAATTGAAACAAAATAAAATGAACACTAACTTTCTATAAGACTTACAACATTTACGAATCATACAAAGCTATCACTGCACCACGACAAATTAATTAAATACCTAACCGAATCGTCTACCTCCCCCGAGATATTTGAATAGCCATTCTGTCTGTTAATTAAACGTTATACGAATACTAGAGGGTGCAAAGTATTCGACATATGCATATGATATACGATATGCGGGTAGTTTATTCTATATATATATTGTAATCTGATTTGTTTGCTGGATTAATCTCAGGAACTATTGTTTTGGATTGAAAATTCTTTTCACGGCGGAAGCTAAATTCTGCAGACGGTCTCTGGGACTCCAAGTACCCGAGATAGTTTTGATCGCTAGTACAGCGGGCTACATCGATTATCGATGTAATGTAACCTGTCTACGTTCATAATGCACTATCCATCACAAACATAGTTTTTCAATTCGATCCAGTAGTTCCTGATATTAGCGCGTCCAACTGAACAGCTCGTCAGCTTTATAAAATCAATATATTATATAAATTTAATATAATAATTGGCAACGTATTTCATCACGCCGATGTGCCTATCTCAATCTCCAATACTCAATTACATAAACATATCCAATATTCTCCAAAAATATAATATATTTCTACTGAATAAGCTTCCAATTATATCATTCATCCACCTCGTTTTCACATCAGTTATTATAATGTGCCTGTACCAATTGCCATTGATTCCTAAGGATAATTGTGGCCTATAATGAATCCGCTATACAAACACAAAAGTACCTCCCTGTATTGTACTATACTTTGTTCATGAAAGCTGAACTAATCATGGGATAACGTGGTGACCTAGAAATCTAAATACGAATATAACGATACATTTATAGCCCTGTTGCCAATTACCTTTGAGAAAAGTAAAGAAAAATTATGTATTCATAGATGTTTTAGCAGCTATCGTATCAAGCTAATGCGACAATTTTTTTTGGTTGTTTTGTTACTTGTGTTGTAACTGCTGTTATAACTAGATATTATTATAAAAAATCAAATCATATCAGCGTCACGCTGTATCCCACATACTGCAAGATATGCAGGGGGAGCATAGTGCTACAATCCATTCCCCACTTTCCACCGAAATCTAGAGGCATCGCGTGTTGAGTGGCGGAACTCAACGCCGCGCTTTGCATCGACACCAAAGCGAAAAAATAAAAATATAAATTTAAATAAATATTTTATTTCTTCGCGTGAGGCCAGTCGTGGCGCAGAGGCACAGAGTGTGACTGCAAAATCAACTGATTGTGGATTCAAACTATTATTATACTTATTAGATAAAGCGCGCCATTGAGTTGCGCTGCTCAACACACAATGTCTTGGAAATTGGGCGGTGCGTGGGGAATGGTGTGTCTTAACACTAGGTTCCCAGATTCTCTCTGCCTATCCTGCTCATTGTTGGATACAGCGTGATGCTAAAAAATATTATCAAATCTCTAACCTTGTCTTTTGTACAAACACCACTAGGTACCTAATAATAATTTATATCGATCTGCTAAACCCAAATTATATTTTCAAATTGAACAATTCATTCAAATTTGCAACCCACGCGTACATATTATTTTTAATAAATTCACTTATCTTGTGATTGTCTGCATTTTTCCTTTGATAGTGATCCACCCACATCCATCCGTGCAGCGTTTATTAGTTGTACCCAATATAACGAAAATAATATATAGTATGTATTTTATCTTCACTCAACTTATACTAGGTATATGTATATATTCTTTATTGCACTATAAATAAAACAAACAAATAGAATAACGTTACAGAAATTAGGTTAACAAAGGTGGACTTATCTCTAAAAGAGATTTCTTCCAGTCAACCTGTGGAAGTGGGTGAAAGAAACATAGCGGGATGACAAAATTGTGCAATATTTGAAAAGATATGTATATATTAAAACTTTTCCGTTCCACTTTTTCTACCGAACTCTGGATGCATTGCGTGTTGAATGGCAGAACTCAACGCCACGCTAAGCCTCATTACACAATATACAATATTATTATAATAATATAGAGGTAAAAAAAATATTAAGCTGTAATTAATACAGCATTATAATTTATTTTCCATAATTTGATATCAGTTGATGTGAAACCAATGCACAATTTACATGGACATTCAAATATATATGTTAAATTGAATTGAAAAGTTTTCGTATAAAATTAAATGGTATACAGAGTTGTCGCCCGTAACTATTTGCTGATGTTTAAACATGCCGGTGCAAGTTCCAGTTTCAGTGAATGGTAAAAAAAGGAACCCAAGACACTCCGCTCTCAGCTTTCAATTCAAATTATGCGTTGTTTCGTGTTGAGGGGAAACACAATGCCACGCTAACTAGAGCGGGGGAATTAAAACAATTTAAAGTCGATCCCACACTGTTAAATATTGCCATTTCCAAGTTCTATTAGACAAACAGAACGCGTTGGTTTTCGCTACTCAATAGAAAATGTATCAATTTTTTTTGTAAACGAAACCTACTTAATACTAGGTTCCCTGTGCTGCTATATGTGGAAAAAAAATACCAAACAAAGTCTCTTATTCATGAATTTTACCAATGTAGAAATCCGTTTATTCCTTAATTAGTTATATGAAAGAATAATGAACAGAGTTCGTTGTTTCAGTCAATTCCCCAATTCATTTTACCTGAAATAACACATCATTAATGGTTCACTTAATTATTGTATGTAAATATAAAATTATATTATGTTAAAATATTACTCGAATACGAACGAACGCGTTTGTATAATATTATAATTTGAATATGAAACACTTATTTCGTTTATTTATTAAAAGTATCTACTTAAATTATTTGCTATTGTTTGTTGTTAATAGAAAGTAAAATTTGAGGCCATCGTGGCTCAACGACTGTAGACATGATCGTGGGTTCAGTTCCTACTCGGGTTAATTTATTATCTTCAGTCTATTGATTGGGATGTGTCAAGACACCATTCTCCGTTTTCTACTACCGAAGCGAAACTTAAATATTTAAATATTCTTAAAAATACCAGACTAAACAAGTTTTCTATATAAAGCAACATATCTCAAACAGAAATCTAAACTAAGGATTAAACGCGAGTTACGAACGACCCCTACTCCCTTTTATACCTGGCCCTATAGAAAATCTTTTGAGAAGGGGCCCTTTTCTACTATACGGGTTATTATGTTCTACGTTAAAACTGTTGGTAACAACCTTTGTTTATATTAATTATTTTGTGTTTGTGTTTGTTACTAAAAAGGCTATTTTCTGATCGAGGTTTTTGAATTTGAGGCCAGTCTTGGCGCAGGGGCACAAAGTGTGATTGTAAATTAGACTGGTTGTGGGTTCTAAATCTTTTAAATGGTTAAAAATACATTTTATTTCGGTTTGGTTTTAAGTTTAGGAAAATAGATATTATATGTAAAATGCTAAGCAGAGGCTAGTACAAGAATGATCTAAAAACAGATAATTATAGTTTGTTGGATAATTATTTTGGTTACTCAATACCTATTAATATTTCAATTAAAACTTTTTGAATGTGGTTGTGGTCTCGATTCCTATAAAGGGAAATGAATCATATTGGTATTCCCAATCTGGTATGGTAACAGGATAGGGCACGGCGTTCAGTTCCGCCACTCCACATGCAGTGTATTAATAATAATTAGACAAAGAGTGGGGTAATAAGTGTTTTAATAGTGGTTCCCAATGCCCCTGGTTGCCCCCTGCTATAAGCGGAATACAATGTACAATTGTAAAAAATATAAACAGAAAATGTTTCAACTAGCACAACTATAAAACATTTAATATCGACGAAAAGTAAAAATTCCACCATACAACACCATAAAATTATGACTGAACTATCAAAAAGTAATTAAATAAGTTACCTTACGTACCTACAATTAAATACGTCTAAATCCTGAAGCGAACATAAGCTAATTGCAGATTTGTTCGCTATCCACCACACCTGCGCCGACTGCCGAGCGACGACCAACTTCTATATATATCACTAAGAAATATTAGAGAATAAGATTTAGATTTCAGTTTTGGTTGGTGAATTAGTGTTGTGTGCTTTGTTGGCTATGGGGGTATTTTAGGGGAAGGGGGGGGCGAGACTATGGCCTTAGCTTAGATTATCTAATAGGATAGTCTTGACTGGACAGTTTTTGTATGATGAATACAATTTTTTTTGTTCGGCATTGAATTCCCTCCGTTTGCCTACCATTTTACCGAGAATTTCTCCTAATCTCTCAACACGCAATGCATCAAAAATTCGGCGGAAAGTGGGAAATGGAGTGTTTTAACAATAGGTTTTCGCTGCCTACCCTGCAATATGCGGGATACAGCGTTAAGCTGAGAAAAAAATCTATAAGTAAACATACGCTGATTTCATGCGTTATTTGTATCTACAAGTAGTAAAATTTAGTTAAAAACTTTTAAAAGCATACAAACTAAACCCACAAGCTTCACATTTAAGAGTATTCTATGTTGGCAGCTGTTTTTTTTTTTATGTCGTTTTACGCATACATCTATTTAAACAAAAGGAAGTTGACAACTTATTGTTAAGACACTCCGTTTCCCATTTTCCACTTAATTTGCGAAACAGTGTATGAACTCAACATCGTGGTTGTCTAATTACAAGACCAAGGAAATCAAAAATATAAATTCTTCCGAGTGGGAATTCCATTTAATACATTAGCTATATGTGTTATGAACAATAAAATTATAAATACACTAAGTTCCCTCTCCTATCTTGCTGCATGCGGGATACAGCCACGAAAAAGAAACAAACAATTTAAACCGTTTTAGAGCAACTTGTATTTTATTTATCGTCATTCTAAAACCATACATCAAAAATGTTATATAAAGAAATACCGCGCTCGAAGTACCGCCCCACTACAGTAGCAAGTGTATGATTAAAAGAATATTTTCCTGTCGAACTCAAAAGATTAAATAAGAACATAAACAAGCCTTGTTACGAGGCTTGCCAAAGAATTTAATACACGGTCTTTGCGAGAAATTTCATATTATAAAATTTTGCCTCAATTTTCATAAAGGATTTTTGGAATATAGGTAAGTATAAGCGATGTTAGCTATGTTAACAGAATCCAAGTAATTATATGATGACTAACAACATTTTAAGCCAAAATTGAAATTTTAAATAGAGATTTAATTTTTGGCTACATTCTCGTTTCCAGATGTTTCGTTCTTAATTATATTTTTGTGTTTTTCATTTGAGAAGTAGCGGTTGACTTTTATGAAATATATAAAATAATAAAAGATTTTTTAAATTATTATAAAGATAAAATTTTAATCAGTATAAAATGCACATTGAAATTTTGTTTTTGATTTTTTGAGGCTGTCTGAAAGCTCTGTAAGCGCAACGGTTGTAGGATCAATTTATTTATTTCGTTTTGGTGACAAGATATGCAAGAAGCATGCAAGATCTCGAAAATTTGGAACATAGAAAACGGAGTGTTCTAACAATAGGTTCCCTCTGCCTAACCTGCTATATGAGGAATACTGTGTGAAAGGAAAAAATTATCATAAATTCAGGAACGAATATTTACTTGACAAGGTTGATTAGGTACATTCTAACCTAAATATGTACTTTATTTTAAGGGTGGTTCCAGTTCATTGGCTTGTGCTGTTCGTGACTAGATTAGTTAGTGAACTTATATGTATATAACGTTCATTGACATGTATATTTATTTCTAAAACTTAATAAAAATAAAATATAAATTTTTCACTACAAAAAAGTGTTAAAATTATTAGTGTAGACTTTAAGATCTAAAATGGAGATGACCTCTTTTTTCTCCTCGTAGCAATTTTCCGAAATCCTCCTTAGTGCTTACCATACATGCCAAATATAAGCTTTCTAAGCCTGGTATTGTCAGTCAGTTACTCAATAACGAAACAGTGTTAAATGTACATACATGTACATTTAACATATGAATGTACGTTTATATGGCAATAAATGACGCATGATTTTTTTATTTTACATTCCCACAGTACAATTATATATAACGTTTTAAGTAAACAATGTGTTTATGTCATATATCAACAGATGAAAAAGTCGTTGGCCGCGTAACCCGGTGGCCCCGCTCGACCTTATGAGATCGTCATGCATCGCTTCGGATGCCATCTCTACGATTTAATTTGAAACATAGTGTGTAATAACATTAAGCAAATTAATAAATAATAATATTAAATATATTGAACTAAAAATGTAATATAAATTTATAAATAATTTACAATATTTAAAATTTCAACGTATAGGTAATGGAACCTGCGCCTCTTTGATACCGTATAAGCTCTCTGACCACTGAGTTATACTATCAAGGCAAACGTATGGCTTAGTGATTAAAGCGTTTGGTCAGCTTCCAAGAGGTGCGGCTTCGGATCCCGCGAGATTAAAACTTTCATAGGTTTATTATATATTTTGTCAAGAGTTTTCCTATCTTCTTAGTGTGTAATAACACTATGAATGATAAAATTATAACATAACTAAGCAGCTCGTTTGCAGTTATTATGAGTACTTATTGGAAAACATATAATTTTCATCTTAAGACATCAAGGAAAATGTACAAGGAGAAACAAGTAAAAAATCTATTTGAATAACATATAAAACTATTTTTTTATCCTCAAACACGATGTAAACTGATTACTATGTGATACTAATTTCAACTGTTCCATCATTAGATCAAAATAACGATAAGAACAATTTTTATCACGGGTTAATTATTTTTATAATTTCAGTTGGTTATATTTAATGCAGTCGATGAAATAGATGTACTCTTTATAAAATTTATAAAAAATTGTATCGGGATTTGAACACGCGGCTCTTGTTTAACCTCAAGGCACTCTAACCAATAAGCCCTCATCAAGCTGCGTCAATATTTTTATACGTTTGTTATAAGGTTGGACGGCTTGGACCACTTCCAAGAGGCGTGGGGTCAAGTCCCTCTACCTTGAACTGTTTATTATACCTTTTCGAAAAAATACACTATTGTTTGTATATTTTTAAATGATTAAGATTTAAAACTTTTAAATAGAATGAAAACAAAGTTCAAATTGCAGAACTTAATAGCCCAAGATCCAAGGGTCCCCAGACCTATCATCCTCAAAATTTCAAATTTGCTAAAATGACTTAGGTCTGGGGGCACTGGGATCACAGTCTATAATTTTTTTTCATACATTTTAACCGATTGAAGAAATGAAATTATCAATTTGATTTAAATAATATTTGACTATGGTGATGCATGTATATATTCCAAATACTACCGCAGAATTTCGGAAGAGTATGTATGTACGTTTGTCCTCGAATTTCTCGATAACTAAAAGTTATAATTTTCACGATGATTCTTATTAATTTATTGAAGTTATATTCTGACTGGTCTGGTCTGATTATATTTTATTGAAGTTATATTTGGAGTCAGTTTAATTGTTTTAAATATTTTCAAATTAATTATTATGTGTATTAATTATATCAGAAATAATTCGTCGAAGACGTTATTCTGAATTTAATATTGATAATGTATGATATGATATCTAATGCAATTATGATAGAAGTCTCTTCGTCTTTGTAAAGTTTCAGGAGTTGCTAAAACTACTGAGTGATTGAACGCTCGTTTTTTTTTTTTTTTATGGAAAAGACACGGCAAACGAGCGTGCGGGTCAACTGATGGTAAGTGATTACCGCCGCCCACGACCCCGTGCAACCCCAGAGGAGTTAC
>DWAO01000932.1:0-21562 GCA_018230605.1 Heliconius congener | reverse complement strand
CATTGCTGGCGACGTGACTCTACCACACGTACTTTAGTCGCCTCTTACGACACCAGTACCAGGATGATCCTATTCTAGGCCGGGATCACACGGCGGCTTGAACTCAGATATATATATATTAAAAGATTTTTTTTCGGTCTAGCTATAAAAGTCAAATAATCTTATTCAAAATAAGTAACAAGTATAAATTGTTGAACGGCTAACAATTTACCACCAGCTCACTAAAGTTATTGCCTCAGACCTGAGAAGAACCTCAAACTCATCTCACTAAAAAGTGCGGCGTTGGGTTCCACAACTTAATAAACAATAAAAAAATAATGTAACAAACAAACTTACTGATTTGTATATGTGTACTCTTCAGATAATATATAACCAGAAAGATCACTCACGAACACCGACGAAATTGTTATACCTTCCGAATTATTTGCGTACATTGTCTCTGAAAAACATAATATAATACTTAACTATTATATTAGATATTTATATACAAGTAAAAATAAGGTGCCAAGTTGGCCGTTTAATTTAAATCTACGATTGAGAATTTTCAGAATATATACAAAAATATAAACAAGTGTATGGATTTTGGATTCAATTTCCACTCACACAGGAAATGCTTGTAAGATTTTTATTTTATTTTTAATTACATACTGCGAAAAATTTTATACAATATATATTTGCCTTTTAAATATTTTCAATACCATGGTTTAGTAGGCAATATGTAATTTAAATTTTCTTTATTTAATGTCTCTTAAAATGAGCGGAAAGTAGAGGAAGACCACTCCCGGGTTCCCTAGGTTCCACGCTTCTGCATATTCACAAATAATCATGCATAGCTCAATGAATTTTATCACTTACATAAAGAACATAAACATATTCAATCCCATCCATTCTTTTCACAATCAAATTGACACTGCTCAACATTTACATAGCCAAATGTCACAGATAAAAAAAATATAAAATTAAAAAATATATATATAAAAAAAAACGACCGCTGTAAACGTCCACCTGGCAATATTTACAAAACACAATGGATGAACGGGATGGCACGATAACAGTGTAACTATTCACTTTAGTTATCTGACCACTTGTGAATACTTTTAACTGCACGGAGAAAGGATCTATACTTTAATTACTCTGTATACGTATTAAAATTGAATAAGAGCATATTTACAAGTGAAATTTCTATTTTTAGTCATAAAGTCGTTATAGGGAAGAGAAGCCCGGCGAATGGTTTATTTGTTTATATTGTGGTAATTGTAATTTATCTCTTTGTAGCAGATTCAAGTTCACACAGAGCAATGACATATTGACAGATACATAAGTTATATTAATTATTATTTTATTAAAAAATATTCAATAGATAACAGTTTTCTATAAAATTTCATGGTATTTTTATTTTATGTATGGTTTGTGTGAATGTATTTTATAATTTTCTCTAAGTGCTTCAATGTGATGTCCAAGTGCATGTTTAAAATCACTCCAGAGAAAAAAAATTCTGTTAAGTAGTAATTAGGTGAACCCAAAACAATGATTTTTATTTTTTTTGTTTGTTTGTTCATCAACTGTGCGTTTGTAATCTCACGTTAATCTCTGGAAGACGTTGATCGTTGGAAAACTTAATAAGTTATTATTTATTACATTTCCAAGTATTTTGTTTGCCATAACTACTATAAAACAATTGTTAATAATATAATCATTGGCTGAAACTTAAGTTTCAAATGTATGGATGTTTATCTTATCTATATTTTTAAAATAATATTATTAGAGCACATAGGTGATTCAGGTTAGTAAAGAAATAATTGTGTAGTTCAAGCGGGCGAAGCCACGTGCGAGTCTTTAATATACACGTACATATATTACTCACCCAACTCGCTTGAGTTAACATTATGGACGATGGCGCAGTCGAAGCCTGCTGCTTGTGCATTTCTTATTTTTTTCTCAAAACTACAATTGTATCTGTGGATATAAAAATAAAAGTTATAGCATTATATATTCAATAGACTTCGGAAAAACTAATCAAAATTAAAACATAAACATCATATAATAAGTCTTTTTTTGTGACTGTAACGCGAAGGTTTTGGGTTCGATTCCCATTCGGGGAACTGAATTATTATTTATTAATATTTTAATTTCTTCGCTCTGGCACCAAGACAAAAGCACGGCGTTAAGTTCCGCCACTCAACATGCAATAGCTAGAAAAATTCGGCGGAAACTTGGGAACGGAGTGTCTTAACACTAGGTTCCCTCTGCCTACACTGCTGTGTGTGGGATACAGCACAAAGCTGTTTATAGGTATGTAGTAAGAATTTACATATTTCAATACCTGGCAACTATCACAACCCATTTCCCAGTAAAGTTATCAGGGTCTACCGGTGGTTTGTTCATAGCACTGCACCCATCTTCCGGTTCCCCCTTCACCAGGTAGCCCTGGAGTCCATCCGGAGGTAGTTCCGGACCAAAACTTGCTGGCATGTCCGGAAATTCTCCTGTCATCTGAAATATATAAAAAAAATGTTGTACGCCTGCCTATCCTGCATACAGTAGGATAGTCAGAGGATCCTAGTGTTACGACACTTCGTTGCCCCGGCGTCGTTCAATTCTTGACATTGAGCATTGAGTGAAGGAACTTAATGTTTCTGCAATTTGTCTTGTTATCAGAGTGAAGAAGTTAAAATAAATAATTTCCTCGAGTGGGAGTCAAATCCACTTCGTTTACAGTCAGATATTGTGTCCCTGCACCCACAACGGCTGTTATCCGAAATTTATATAAAAAATAAAATGGATTATATATATGGCATTTATGTACAGTGGTTGAAAAAATGATTTTTCTGTATTGACAATAGTTTAAGTATTCAATATGATTTTTGAAGGATAACAAAATGAAATCTCAAGGTTCTTTAATATGAAGCTATCCATGGAATATTTATTAAAGAAAATTAATTATTAATTCTTATTTATGATTTGAAAATAATAATTTGAAATATATCAGATTGTATACGATAAATTTATGTTTAAACTTCACTTATTAATGTTTGCATTCAAAAATATAGGCGTTATCGTCGTTTTTATAGGCATTGGCAGGAGAAAAACAGAATAAAAATTCATAAAACTCTCTAAATGTGTAAAAAAATGCTGTATATCTCAAAATCCATCCATCCATGTAGGCCAGGTAGTGTAGATATAAAATCGGTTAAATAAAAATCGATTAAAATACAATAAAATATATATTTAATAGATTAATAATTATTTATCTTTTGATTGATTTCATACTTTTTATACTTTTGATTTCATATGTATTTATTATGCTACTTACAGGTAGTCTACCGGAACACACAAGGTTAAGGACATTCATATTAGCGTGAGAGGTCAAATAGCAGCCGCTCTTTTTAACTAGGTATTTAAATTTGAAACTAGAATAGAATTTAGGATAAATTTCTAAATTATTCTAATAAAAAAAAAATTGCTTTACGCTGTATTCCGCACACAGTAGGGTAGGCACAGAAAACCTAGTGTTAAGACGCTCCGTTCCCCACTTTCTGCTGAATTCTGGAGGCATTGCGTGTTGAGTGGCAGAACTCAACGCCGCGCTTAATCTCAACACCAGAGCGTAGAAATGGAAATATTAATTTAAGTAATTATTTCATCTCCTTGAGTAGGGATCGAACCACAACCAGTCGGTTTTACAGTCACAAATTATTTATTCTAATTAATAATTGTATAAAGAAATACAAAGTAAAACAAGAACACAAACACAAAGTGCAAATAATATTTATTTAACATTTTATGTGTAAACAAATTCTGATATGATTTAGAGTGGGTTTTAAAGATTATAATAATAGTTGACCGAAATTTTTTATAATATTAAAACATTTATCTATTTTAAAAAATATTGTTGGCCATATTACCTCGCTCAATTAACAAGACAAACCGAAGCGTTGAGTTCCTCCGCACAACACACAATGAAAATTGGGCGAAAAATTGGCATCGAAATACTTTAACACTAGGTCTCCTTTGCCTACTCTACTATATAAGGAATAATATTTTTAGTATATAAAAAAAAACATCAATTTAAAATATCAGATAAATATTTTGATAAATGAACCAACAGATGAAACCTAGCTACCTAAAGTATGTGGTTCAATACCACCATCTAAAACACATAAAAAAAGTAAAAGTGAATCATACTAAATATAATTAACAACAGTTGAAAATATTTACTTACAATATGCTGGATACCAGCAATGTGCATCACTATAATACCGTTTATAGCTGGATGGGGCATTTTTGATCATTGATTTATATTGAAGAAAAAAAAGAAAACTAAAAACTTTAAATTTAACCCATTTACTATAATTTTAGACATACACTATCAACCAATACCGCGTTTACGACCGCACAATTTTACAGTGTCCATGAATGTATGTGAATGAAATAACTATGTGTTATTTATTCACTTAGTCCTTGTAATAAAATGCTACCTATAGATATAGAAATTGTTTATTTTTAATCATTTAATGCCATCCGCACGCATTAAAGTTTATTTTAATATAAAATTTATGCACGACTCGCACACGGCTTCGCCCGCTTGTACTTCACAATTATTTATTTTCTCATCTGAATTACATAATTACATGATCTTATAACATTATCATTTTAAAAACGATATGCTTATTATTATTGATAGCTAAAGTTTCAATCAAATTAATGAACACGATATTATGTAATGTATATTACGAAATTCGCATACAGCTCTATACTCAAATAGTAATTTTCTATATGAACCTATTTTATATAAAACTAAATGTTAAGGGAAGTTTCTGAAAATACAACAGTGAAAATTACATTTCAATTGGTTAAACCGTTTCTGAGATAAATGTGAACAAGCGTACAAACAAGCAGAGAAATAAAAATAAAAGGACTTTTTTACATTGATATATTACGATTTTGCATAACCAACCAACACTAAAATAAATATATTTTCTCATATATCTTCCATGTACAGACAGCGAGTATGTATATATAATGAGTTATAGTTTTATTATATGTATCTGTTTTGATCTGTTGATTAATCTGCCTGTTTGAATATAAAAGTAACACCTTACATATTATTAATGTTATAAATAAAAACTTAAACATTTTTTTTTCATTCTCTCATCGACTACTACTCATGTCAGCAATTATTCCTTTATTATAAATTCTAAAAGCCACGGTGTCTATATAACGATTTTATTTATTTCTCGCCAGCATTGTTAATTAAATTAATAGATACATATTCAAATAAAAAAACCTATAAAAAAAAGAATTAGTAAGTGGGGAACAAAGTATCATAACTGTAGGGTAGCAAACCCTGAAGCCGCCGCATGAACCCGCCACCATCGACGTATTTAAAAAAAAGGACGAAAATATAAAATTACTAGCGACCTTTGCCGTGCGCACGTCTCAATGTCGAGGTCTACCTATACTTAACTCCATACTGGCCTTGTATAAACTTTGTATCGAATGCACTGTTTCGATAGTTTAGAAAAATTTCTAAGGTTTTATCACTAAGTAGATAATGGACACTTGTGTGTAGGTCATTTGAGACGCCTTGAGATTATAGTGAAAAAAAATAAATGAATTAAATGTCTATAATAATAAATGAATTAGGTATTTAGGTATTTGAGTAAAATACTAATAAGAAAATATGGTAATTTTAGAACTCGTCTAAATAAGCAAATATTATATAGAAATCCCTAAGAAATACGCTAAAAGTCCTTTTGTAAAAAAAACAACATTCAACAGTCTATACCTTCTGATATAATAAAATGGATGAGTTTGTTTGTTTATTCGTATGCTAAAATATCTGAAAATATCGGATTTACTTTTTTGTAAATATAATATAATATATGAAGCCCGTCTCCACAGGTGTTCTACTGCTATAAGCATTAAATTACGAAATAACAATAATTATGAACGTCATCAAATCACTTTATCCGCGTGCGTTGCAGAAATAGTTAAATACATTGTACTACCCAAAACATTAAATTTCATTTGTTCGACAATAAAGTACGCGACACCGTATATCTATCTATCCGTCATAAATAAGTCACAATAAGGAGTTTTTTTTATTTGACATAAATATTGAAACTGCTCCTAAGTTATTTTATCGTCAAGGAAATTTTATGAAGATAAATTTTGACCATGGCTTTGTCATGTCAATTTGGACGTATACTCTACGAGAAAATGTAAAGTGAATATAATTTAACGCTCTGTTTACGCGAGATGCGCCAGCCCTGCGTCAGCATGTCACCAAACTTTATCACTATATATCACTGTGCCGAAAAACGCGTACAGCCGCTAGTAAATACAGCATAAAAAAAAATTATAGACGGTAAACGGGCAAGGCCGCAAGCGGTTCGCTAATATTAAATAAAAAAATATTTTATGGCACAGGCTCACAAATTTCCTATTCATAACATCGCCAAAACAACACTAGAAGAACACGTTTTACATAGACTTTAGAATTGGATATGAGAAACGTCTATTTAAAAAATATTATAAATAATTTTAATATATTATATTTTATATACAAAAACAATATTTTTGAGGTTTTTTATGTATTTTTACACAATTTCCTCCACAATTTATTTAACCAAACCGTTAAGTCTCGAGAACGCGAGTAATCGACTAGTGATAAACTACTATCTACGGTAATATTCCTTTAATAATGTACGATAAGCAATCTACACAATATAGTCACTCTTCCTGGCGCTTCACCAATTTATAATTGGAATGTATTAATATTTCATTATAATATGCTTGAGTGTACTTGTATATGTACACATTGGCACGCAAACAAAAATAAAATTTTGATATTTTTTTTTAATTTCACAGTGGTTGTAACTTTGAATCCCTCTGGATATATTTTTTTTAAATTTCAATCTGTATCCCGTTTAAAGCAAAGTAGGCAGAGGGAGCCTGGGAACCTAGTCTTAAGATACGCTGTATCCATTAAGACATTTCTGTTCCTCACAGTTGATGTCCTTTGGATGGAAAGTTTAGAAAACGTAAAAAAAATAAAGTAGCGGGACTTGACCGCGCGCCTCCTGGAAATCGACCAGAAGGCGCGGGTTTGAGTCCTGCTACGTTCAAATTTTTGTATGTTTTCTAAATAAGTATTTTTCTTTCCTACGTGTATAAAACTTTAATTTTATTTACATTTTTGAACGTATGGCTTAGTGGTCAGACTCCTGGTCAATTTCCAGGAGGTGCGGGTCTCGAGTCCCGCTACGTAAAAATTTTTGTACGTTTTCTAAATTAGTATTTTTTATACTTTAAAAATGTTAAAAAAGTCGTGACAACTAGATACTTGGCTTTATATCGCTTAAAGTATCGCTCTCTAATTAGATCCATTCTGGAAAAATTTATGTTTAAAAGTCATATATTTACAGAGAGAATCTAGATAACAAAATTAAATTAAAAATTCATTAAAACCAATGGAAGCCTATTAGGAAATTATCTTATTCAAAAATGGCGCCGAACATGTTATAAATTATGCTATATATATTTTAAAGTAGATCAACTTTTTGCCATGTTTATATAGCACGGACAAAGATAAAAAAAAAATTATAAAAACTAAAAACTGCCTTTTAGTTTACAAAACTTTAATTAAGGCCAATCGTGGCGCAGGGGACAAGTGAGTGACTGTAAACACCATAGGTTGTGGGTTCGAGGATAGAGTTACTCTGGTTACGAGGCAAAGCAATTCCGTTTCCTATTCTCAGCCGAATTATGGAGGCATTCCGTTTTGTGTGGCGAAACTCAACGCCACAATTTGCCTCGTTATCAGAGCGAGGTAATTATTATATTAAACATGTCATTTCCTCAAGTGGGAATTGATCCCACAACCTGTCGCGTTCGCAGTCCGCTCGTGTTACTGTGGCACGATTGGCTTTAATATGAAAATAATCATAATTACCCGAGTGGGGAAGGAACCCACAACCAGCGTTTGTTTTGCCAGACACTGTTCTACTAAGCGTCAATGTGTTAGAAAATACTGCGACGAAAGCTATCAATCAAGAAACTAGGTCATTAGTTTAAATATTATCAACTCACAATATTGTTAATTACTCTTTTATTATCTTTAATACGTAAAATTCTCGGTTGTGTGTTGCGATTATTTTTTGTTATCACCAAAAGTATGATTAACGCTCTATTTTAAAATATTTATTTTTAAGATTTTAAATCGTGAAATACTTTTCATAGATCACTGAATCTGTATATTTTTTTTGTATTTTTTAGAATCAAGCTGAGAATGGGAGAGGGAATCTGGAGAATCTAGATTTAAGACACTTGGTTCCCCATAAGGAGACTTCCATTTCACACTTTGCGCCGAATTCTTTGTAAGAGGCATTGCGTGTTGAGTGGTGGAACTTAAGGCCGCGTTACCAGAGCGATAAACTATAAAATATTTCATACCCCAAGACGAAATCGAACCCACAACCATCACGTTCCAGTCACATGCGTCGCTTGTGCTTTTACACCACGACGGCCTCAAGGTGCGGTATCTATCATTTTTTTAATAATATATTTTACTTTTATATTTTTACAGTTTCACGCATAGATTAATAGGCATTTTCAAAACATCGCGGTATGAATGGCGCTAACTAATCGCCGCCCTTCATTTACTAGAGCGTGAAAATGAAAATAATATAAACATAATTACTCCGCAAGTTGGAACGGAGCCCACATCCATCGTGCCGAAAGTCAGTCACTAACACACTGCACCACGGGAGTTCTCAATAAAAATGCAATAAGTAAAAACATTTGTTTAGTAAAGTTAATTTTTAAAATGGTTAAAAAATATAGAATGTATAACATATGACTATAGTTTATCTAAAATCAATAGCGAAAGTTCATAGAGGCTCGCATCTCGAGAGAATTCACGAGCTAGATCTATTAAATTTACGCCCATATATTTTTCAATTTGCGTTCAGAAATTATATAACATCACTAGCTTTTACCCGGGGGTACGAATTCGTTGCCAGATTGAAATAACCGAGTTGTGTATGTCACATGTGACATGAGTCATGGCACATAGCCTCAGTATAGCCAGCGGTATAGTGGGTCACATCGAATCGATTTACATTATGTTATATGGCCTAATATGGCATTATGTAATATGGCCGATAATTACTCTTGTTTTTTTTTTCAGCTACACGCTCTATCCCGCATACAGCAGAGTATCCGTTCCCCATTTTCTTGCGAATTTAACAAGCATTGCGTGTTCGGGAATTGCAGAACCTAACCTCGTTACCAGCGCGAGGCAACAAAAATATAAATAAATAATCATTAATTTCCCGGAGTGGGAATCATCCGTCCCAAAATCGTCGCGATAACGGTCACGCGCTTTGCGACTACGACTACGACTGCCTCAAGCAAACTCTTCGGTTTTATAATGCTTTTCCCTCAGTGTTTTCATTTTATTGGAAAGAAAATATATACATATTATGTATGACTTATGTAGTTACACATGATTTAGCACCATCAAATTATCAATGCACATGATTTTCTAATAGCGTGACATCAAACAGGTAAATCGCCTGATCATTGTTACGACTATTTTATATAAAAAGAGTTATTTTTAAGTTGTTTCTGTAAAAAAACTTGTCAAGTGTGAGTCGGACCACCGTGTGGTCCGCACTGGTTTCAAGATAATCAATGAAAACTATTGTATTGTGTATGTACTTGAATTTACATTTACAAACTTAAACTTGCAGGTGTACGCACTCATTTTGTAAGAAAAGAACTACATATATAAATAAATATTTATGATATTAGTTTTGGTGTGATGTTATTTTTGATCTATAAAATTCAATGAAAAAATACGCAGCGAACGAAAGCGATTTTTTTATTTGAAAAAAAAAGGCTGCAGCACGACAGCATTAAGTGAAGCCGCGTGTTACGTTATTCCCTTGGTTTATATTGGTATTGATTTAATCCTATCAGCTAAGCTGACGCATTGTCACGGTCGGACGCCAGTGATTAACCTTTTTTATTTGTCGGTAACAATATATTTATTGTGGTTTTACATTGAGTTACACCGTTTGTTCAATAGGACATGTTACGCTATGAGGCCAGTTGGTGGCGCAGTGGCACAAGCGTGCGACAGTAAACTCGATACGTTGTGGGTTCGATTCAAACTCGAGGAAATGAAGTATTTAATATTTACATATTTTTTCGCACTATTAAAGAGTAATGCTTCCAGAATTCGGCGGAAAATGGCGAACAGTAATGACTTAATGGGAATGAAGTGTCTTAACATTTGGTTCTCAGAGTCCCTCTGGCTACCTTGCTGTATATCCGTCATACAGCGTGAAGGTAATAAAATGGCAAAATTGACACTTATCATCATTTTGAGTATTTTTTGTCTATTATGAAAACTTTATCTTCACATATTTTGTTCATTAGAGATTACTTTGCAGTGAAGAACTGAGTTGTTTTGCAATTTCTGCTTATTCTTAGGATCATATTACATATTTAGTGTAAAAAACAATGGTGCCCCATCCCAATGATTTGTATAATAAAATAAAAAAAATTGATGACTTAAATATAACATTCCAATTACACAATAGACATTTTATGATTAACACTTTAAAAATTAATTTAAATCGATAATATGCTTCATTAATGCTTAATTTTTGTGAATATGAAATAAGTTACCACTAGGTCACTTATGTTACTGCCTTTGACCTGAGAAGAAACAGCGCTAGAAACTCAGTAGGACTTGTAAAAACTTACAAATTGTCCTATAAAAGAATCACGGACTCAATGCAATTGAGTTGTAGGCATGTTATGTTTAAGCCTACTTTTAATATTGTTGTTATTAACAATTTTGGTTATTCTTTTTAATATTTTCCTTAACATACACAATATTTTCAAAAATGTATTGAAATACAACTGTCTGGTAATTTTTTGTTGTGGGTTCAATGCTCATCTGCGGAAATTAATTATTGTCATTTCCTGAAACCTCCAACCAACTGAGTCTTAAATACAATAATGTAGAAAAAAAAATTAAGGTGGAGAAAATACATTAAAAAACTTACTGTGTTTGGAAGATCGGTTGTGTATACAATGATATTGCCATTGATTACAGTCAACAGGCAAACAAAGCCAAGGAGGCAAATTTGCTTAGAGTAAAGCATTTTTAGAGCATTCCACCACACCCACTCTTCAGTGATGCCAGTCACATTTGATAATATACACTATTATATATATCTCTTCAATGTATCTCCTAACATATTCAATCTGTAATTTTATTTTAATTGTATTATTAATAACACAGAGAAAAATAAATATCAACAAGAGAGAGTAAAGAACCCAAAAAAAGGTATATCAACAGTCCATATATAGAACATTATGTGAACAGAGAAAGTATAGCAGAATAGAATAAATATTAATCTTGGTTTCAAAAAGTTTAATAAAATTATAAATATTTCCAACAATATTTGTATTTATATTTTTATTTCATTTTGTAAAGGACAATATGAATCATTATTCCACTTTCCTGTAAACCTTCTCTTTTGACTTCTATTTATATTATATGCATGGATAGTTGATACAATAATACTTAAACATCTTTTATTTATATGATTTTAAGCAGATATTTGTTCATAACCATTACTTTCATTCTATTGATAAATCCCATATCCATTCTATTGAGAAATACTATTCTCAGTACAATAATTCCTTAGTAATACATATCCATATTACTTATAAGTGAATTATTTTTTATTCATGTTACAGAATACCAAAACAGTGTGTCAATATTATGGTATTACTGATGTCATTAAATAAAAATTTATTTAGATTACAAAGAATTTAGATACAAATGCTAAATAGAATTCAAAATTATTTGATGTTATACTAAAAAATTACCCATATCAATTAAGTAATATACATATCTCATATTTATTAAATGAGCTCTTATATTTTGCCATGTCTAATTATCAACTGTATTAGTAATCTCTAACAGAAATGCAAGTGCAAGTGAAAACCATTATATAAATAACAATTAGAACCAATTCATACCATATATTTATAGAATTAATATTGAAAATGTTCACTTATATAAATATATTATGTTTTTACTATGGTTTTTTTATGTTAAAATGTATAAATATATATAAAAGAACGAAGCCTCTACCAATATACAATAATCTGATGAGAGGCTGTAGTATTATTTTGATACTTAATATAATCAAATTTTGGGATAAGAAATAGAAATATGTAGCAAAGATAGATGTATATAATCCGCATATCGCTTGTGTTCATACTTTAAAAATGATAATAAGGTCGTTTCGTAACAAAAACAAATGATTATGCGTTATGCACGTAAAAAATCGTTACAATCGGCCGTTGTATAAAATAATATGGTACACTAATTTAATCTAATTAACAATGGAGACATTTAGTCGGCCTTGAATCACGTGTTAAAAACAATAATAAATTAATTCCTGCTGCAATGTCCACATAAATGCAAACAATGGTACTTACAGTACAATTTCAAATTGTTAGTCCAATGTAATTTACGTGTTTCTAAGCAATATTTTTTGAGTAGTATTATCAAACACAGCACAATATATTTCGTGATAGCACCTCATGAATTTGAAAATTGTCAAAGAAATAAATTAACTAAAACTACGACTGATTCACTCTAGGCAAAACCAAGTCAAAGTAAATGTCATTATTGAAGCGTTCCTAAGTAGAATAAACGAAGCGCCTTGTTGTAAACATTAGAATAAAAACGCTTTTACGACATTATAAAATTAATAACCATTAGACAAATCAAAATACTCATTCAACAATCTTTAAAAATTACTAAATGATCACTTTTACGAGTAAAAAAAATATATTTTATATTTCATATGTTCCTTTTTCCTTGAAATGGAACGTTATGAAAACAGATTACGAATGTTTTTTGTGTGTTGGCTTAATAAATCACTGAATATTTTTCTTATTTATTTAAGTATATTAATTTAATTTTCTATTTTTAATTTTTATCCATTTCTAAACTGATTTGTTTTTTTTAGTTTAAAAAAAAATTGGAACGCCTGTCTTTTTTCTATAGGCAACCCTAGACATCCACCTATTTGCATATAGCGCCTGATTCGATTTTTTTACTTTCGTTGCTTTTCATAATGTAATAATTATTTTTGACTCTGTTGCGCAATATGTCGATTTAAACATTTTTAAATTTACGTATTAAAAATTATAGACTGAGATCCCATGGCCTCCAGTCTAATCTATGATCTGCGATCTGTCTAATTTTAAAAAAGCTAAAATCTTGAGGATTAATAATCTAATATGTAGTTCACACTGTATGCGTACTTGTTGTGGGTTCAATCCCCGCTCGAGGAATTTAAATATTTATTTACATTTATATTTTCAATTCTTCGCTCTAATGTTGAGGTGAAGCGCGGCGTTGTGTTGAGTAGAAAGTGGGGAAACAAGTGTCTTAGCTCTAGGTTCCCTCTGTATACCCTGATGTGTGCGGGATACAGCGTGAAGCTAATACCTTAAATTTGTTTTGTTAAAATATTGAACAGGTGTTAGACGTCGGTGTGGATGATTTAATTAATTTAACCAATTTTAATGCAATAATTTGCTAAAGCTCAGTGAGTTATTATAACTAAACAATCAAAATAAATTGATGTGCTTGATATAATATTTGGTCATTATGTATGCATTTGTAAATAAAAATAAACATCTGACGACGGCTGTTTATTCAAGATATAATACGATTTGTATTAATCCGGTTTGGATTCTAGTATTATCTAGAAGAGCGGTTTTTTTTACTATTTATAAGATAACTTTAAATATGATTAGGTAGAGAGGCCAGTCGTGGCGAAGAGGCACATACATATAACTGTAAACGCGACAGGTTGACATGAAATATTTAATATTTTCATTTCTTCGTTCTGGTATCGAGGCAAAGCACGGAGTTGAGTTCTGCCACTCAACGCGCTATGAAAAGTATTAAGTAGAAGTTGATGACGTAGCATAAAAGATTCAGTAATAACAGTGATAAAAAATTGGTCTTATAAGTATATCTTTTTTTTTATACTTGAAACGGAACCCTAAAAAATATGTAGTAAAAAGAACTAGACAATAAATATTAGATAACATATCGATAGAACGAACTTGATCTTTTAAATATTCGACAATCAATATTTATATTTAGTTTCAAATAAATAATTTAACAAGTGACATGTGCTTAATTCAAAATGGAAGTAAATAGCACAAATGTGAAAAAGGAAAAGGAAATGGTAAAGTCGAAATTGTTTTTTTTTATATAAATGTTAGGAATCCCCTGAGATATCAATAGGCTCTATAAAAAAAGATACCTGTACAAAAAAGTGAGTGAGTCATAAAAATGTGAGTGAATATACTCATCAAAAATGTAACTCACTTCTAAGTGATTGTAGTTACTATCAAGAAATTAAAAAAAACGTTAATTTTGAAAGTTACAACTAAGAAAGAATTAGAGAGCTTAAATTTTATCTCGAGTGAACAAAGAACTCGGCAAACATTTCTTATAATTTAGCTGATCTGGATGGATTCATCAGATTATCAATTTTTTATTTCTGGAAAATGGTCAACACGATCATTAAATTCTTAAATATATAATTGACATCGATTATATTACTATCTACTATATTATATTATTTGACCGTAATTTATTAAATGTCTAAGACTAATCAATCCTTTTATTAAATTTAACTATTAGATAATTAATAAATATAAGATGTAAATAAAAGTTTTTAGTGCAATATATAAATACAATATTTTATTGAGAAACAGTATAAAAACTAGTCAAGTGCGAGTCGCACTCGGTATCGGAATTTTAGGATTATGGGACAAAGAGAGGTATAAGTATGTAGTTATAAAAGTAGACAAATTTAACTTTGAGATTGCTTTTTAAATTAACTACGATTATAAATAAAATAAATATAAATTTCGATTTTTTCGAATTTGTTTTTTTCTTACTTATTTATATTGTTGTGTTTCTTATTTACTTTATTCTTTATTTATTTGTATTTTAGGTTGTTAAATTTCATAACTGTAAATCGACGGGAAGTATCTACTATCATACAATATCATACAAAATGCAGCAACAACGATGGATTGTTTATTATATCTTTTGATTGTGTTGACATGGAAGCTTGATTATCAGCTTCAAATAAATCTTTGGAGCACATGACAACTTGTTTTTGCTGAATTTTGTATGACTGAAACCTCCATTGGATCGTAGACGTGAATATTTAATATTAATTTTGGCTCACCACGCGATCTCAAGATAAATGGTCTTTGGTCGGACAGACGCACAAAAAATGTTCCTAAAATATTCTGTTTTTTTTATTCTTTTTGACCTACGGAATCCTAAAAGAAGGCTGATGTTAGTAAAGCAATGACGCTGCATACAAAAATTAC
This sequence comes from Heliconius congener, assembly GCA_018230605.1. Taxonomy (NCBI): domain Eukaryota; kingdom Metazoa; phylum Arthropoda; class Insecta; order Lepidoptera; family Nymphalidae; genus Heliconius; species Heliconius congener. The sequence continues at coordinate 6,091 of DWAO01000932.1, read as the reverse complement.
GCATCGACAACGTGATATTGAGCAGGCATAGTGTTTTCCTATATATTTTCTCGCTGTATCCCGCACACGGCATGATACATAAGCAGAGGGAACCTCCATTCCTCACTTTCCGCCGATTTCTGGAGTCTTTGGGTATTGAGTGGTGGCACTCAACGCCGCACATTGCATTGACACCAGAGCGAAGAAATGAAAATAAATATTTCATTTCATCGAGTGGGGATCGAACCCACCACCAGTCGATTTTACAGTTACTCTATTACGAGTGGAAAGTGCAAGAAATAGGGCAATATATGAATTTTTATTCTCGCCACGTAGTTGTGCATGATGATAATTTAAGCACGTTTATGCAATAATCAGGAAATCATAAAATTTTAGATAAGTTTCATTACTTTCTGCAAGTCGATATGATCTTTATATGGTGTTACTAATAAATGTTATCTTATTTTATATCCTTGTTTTTGTTTCTTTTTTAACGTCACACATATTTGAGAATCAAGGGAAATCATTATTAATTAGATAATCTAAGACTATAAGCACGATAGTTGTGGGTCGATGGGCACTAATCAAAAAAAATATTAAGACTAAAGTTCAGCTTAATATATTTCAGCAAAATGGGATTGACGATAATGACGATATAAGTTTAGTATTAGAAAACATTATAAAAAGTGTTGGCGAACTTGGTCTCTACCAATGGCTGCTGTTCTTCATCATGATGCCATTTGGGTTCTTCTGGGCGTTCGGACATTTTGGGCAGATGTTCATCACAGCCACACCGCAGGAACACTGGTGCCACGTACCTGAGTTGGATGGACTCGATTCAGAATTAAGGTCGAGTTTTCTCTTTTTCTTAAAATTATTAATTTTCACAAGTTATAGAGATATATTTATTAGAAACAAGTATATGTATTATTTAAATAATATTTGTATATCAGTCGGGAGTAGGGTGAAGAATAAAGTCATATATTGCTGCGTACTCTGTTATTATATGGAGTATCTAATGTTAATATGTACATACATCATACATCAGCTTTACGCTGTATCCCGCACACAGCAGGGTAGGCAGAGGGAACCTAGTGTAAAGACACTCCGTTCCTCACTTTCTGCCGAATTGTGGAGGCACTCCGTGTTGAGTGGCAGAACTCAACGCCGCGCTTAGCTTCGACATCAGAGCGAAGAACTGGAAATATAAATTTAAGCAAATATTTTATCTCCTCGAGTGGGGTTCGAACTGAACCAGTCGGTTTTACAGACACACTTCGTGCCGCTGCGCCACGACTGGCCTCGTTATTATGTGATAACTAAAATAAATTTACAAGTGTCAATTGTATATGAAAAAAATATATTTATGAACTATTACTTGCAGACGGTCACTGTCCATACCGAAGATATCAGAATCTGAGTACGAGCAATGTTACATGTTCGACGCGAACTGGAGCCAAGTTCTGGAGACACTGAGACCCCCAGACACCAGCACGCCGGTCGTCCCTTGTGACAGGGGGTGGGACTTCCTGTTTGAAGACATACCTTACTCCACTGTTGTTAATGAGGTACGTTCACGATTAAGTAAATTATTCATTGTTGAAGTTACACTATTTTCTATATACATGGGATTTTTTCGGAAGTGTACTTCGAGCGTTGAATTTACTGTATTAAATGTAAATTAAAAAATCAGCTACACGCTGTATCATGTACACAGCAGGGTACGCAGAGGGAACATAGTGTCAAGACACTCCGTTCCCCGTTCCGCTAAATTCTAGAAGCATTGCGTGATTTACTGAATATATTAAATGTTTCGGTAAATAATTGCAAAATTTATATTTGCTCATCTATCAAATTTCATTTAATATTGCTACTTACTGCACGGAACAGAGTGTCTTAACACTAGGTTCCCTCTGCCTATCCTGCTGTGTGCGAGATACAGCGTGAAGCTGGTTTGATTAAATTACTCACTATACGTGTTACTGTGATTCGTTTTCTAGCGTGAATGGGTTTGTGACAAAGCAAATCTAGTTCCATGGGCTCAAACTATAGCATTCATTGGTTCCATTGCTGGCGGGATTCTGTGTGGTGTAGTGGCGGACAGGTACGGGAGACTGCCTTCACTTGTTCGTAAGTTTATATAATACATGTTTACTTAAAATGTAGGAAGTCGCCTCTAAAGAAGCATCGGTGCTACGGGAAGCTTCCCTTGAGATAAAAATGTGATAGTGATTTTAATTAATTTTTTTTAATTTTAAAAATTTACGTGATATGTGATTGTTTTAGGAAAACACTTGACATTTCTACTATTTAGTTTAATAGACAATAAATAGCTAATTTAAAATATGGTGAGATATTCGTGCTTGAACCACAAGATTATTTTTTTACTAGTCCGAATTGCTTTCGTGTTTTAGCCAATTAAAATTTTAGCCAATTCAATTAAACATTTATTTCATTGCAACTTGGTCGAGCAAAATACTTTATATTGATATATATATATATATATTTGAACCGATTCAAGTAAAACAAATTTTGTTTAACTTTTTACTATTTACATAAATAGCTTAAGCTATCAAAATAATAATAATAATAATATTTGGAGTTCTATTACATTGATAAATAGATTTTCTCATATATTTTGTATGTACAGACAGCAATCAGTTACACTTTAATATATGTACAGATATGGGTGTGGGGTCGACTTGCTATGTTTATTTGTTATTTCTTTTCTAATTCTTCTAGATATAGTATGTGGATTATTTTTCTTTTACAGTGGCTAATATCCTCGGGTGTATAGGTGGTGTTGGTACAATATTTACTAACGATTTCTGGGACTTTGCTATATGCAGGTTTCTTGTTGGTATGTCCATCGACAGCTGCTTCTTGATGCTATATATAATAGGTTATTTTTTTTTTCTTATTATCAGTAAACATTTTTATTGTTGAGGTCATAATGGTGTAGCAGAGCAGCCTCTGACCGTTAACTCAATGGTCGTGGGGTTCCCCATTCGGGTGAATAAACTATTTTTATAACTTTCTTTCGTTAAAGCGCTGCAATTATTTCCGTTGTTTAATTTTTAAATGGTTCGAATTATTGCAGAAAATACTTACAACTGGGTTCTTTCTGCATACATGTTAACGTATTAAGGTTATCTTTTTCTTAACTTAATAAGCCCAAAAACATAATATAATGTACAATAAAGAGAGTATTAATAAGTATTAAATTGTCAAAAGATTTATAAAATTGAACGAAGAACCTAAACCCTGCTATATAAAAATTTTGAAACGAAATGTTTTCTTTTAACTTGAACTTATTTAACTATTTAATTATTAAATTTTAATTCTTATCAGTTTTAGAATACGTTGGCTCTAAGTACCGGTCGTTTGTGGCGAATATGTCAGTAGCGATGTATTTTGGCGGCGGTTGTTTATTGCTACCCTGGTTTGCACTTTGGATATCTGATTGGAAGACCTTGTCATTAGTGATGGCTGTGCCGATGCTTGTGGCTCTTTTAGCTCCTCTTATAGTACCAGAGAGTGCAAGGTATATAAAAATAAATTAAATTAAATCAGCTTCGCGCTGTATCGCGCGCACAACAGAGTAGGTACAGGGAATCTAGTGTTAAGTCAGTCCGGAGTAATTGCGTGTTGAGTGGCGGAACTCAACGCTGCGGTTTGCCTCGATACAAGAGCAATGAAATGAAAATATTATGTATTTTATTTCGTCGAGTGGCAATCAGACCCACAATCTATCGCGTGCAGGCTTGAGCCATGGCGCAGAGCTACCATTGACCTCATAAAAATATATAGGAAATAATAAATTTATCTATTTATTAAGAAATCTCTTTTATTAAAGAAACTATAATATGAAAGAAAATATAACGCAGTGGCGTAGCGTGTGACTGCAAGCATGGGTCGTGAGTCGTGGTCCTAAATTTGATTCCAATATAGCTTTTATATCAGAATAACACATACCTACTCGTAGATTACAATTTATGTAAAAAAAATGGCTAGGTACAATATAACAATATTTTTAAGCGGGTGTTCGTGTCGTAAGTAAGTATTTACATATACCTAAGTTGAATATAAATAACCATAAAAACCAAGGTTCTAGCTCGTCTAGCTCGGCCTCCCAAAGTCCCGTGACGCTGTAGAGACCAGTGGGACCAACAGCATACTGCTCGTTCGAAAAACGAAAGCGAAAACATAATCAATTCTTATATAATTTATGTTTTTTCAGGTGGTCAATTAATAAAGGAAAAATCGACAAAACATTAGATAATCTCAAAAAATTTGAAAAAATCAACAATGCCAAAATCCCGAAGGATTTGCTTCATGCCCTAGTTGTAAGTCATAGAGATCTATTCAATTAAGAATTCTTAAATATATGTCTGTAATTATGTATGTATGTTCAAAAAATCAAATCAAATCAGCTACACGATGTATCCCGCACACAGCAGGGTCAGCAGAGCGAACTAAATGTTAAGACACTCCGTTCCAGACTTTCCGCCGAGTGGCGGAACTCAACGCCGCGCTTTGCCTACAAGAACCGGAAAATGAAAATAATTTGAATGTACTCATTTTCCTGAGCGGAGATCTGATCACAACACGGTCAGACTCTGCTCCATTGCGCATCGACATTACAAGCATTTCTAAATTTCAAGACTGTGGCTGATAAAAACGACCGCAAAGAAGACAGCATATTGACTATATTCAGAACACCGTCGTTAGGGATCATGGTGGTTTGCCTTATCCTAACGTTTATGGGTGTTGCGATATCATTCGATGGGATCACGAGACTCTCAGAAAATCTTGGCTTGGACTTTTTCCTCACCTTCACTATAACTTCAGCTACGGAAATACCTTCTATTGTTATTTTGGTGCTTCTTTTAGACAAGTAAGTGAAGTATATTGTAATATTTTTTTAGTTGATTAATTATTTCACAAATTAAATCATCAAAAAATTCCTATATTTTTTGAGAACACAAGAATCTAAAGGGCAAAAAAAGTATTCTTATCTTTCAGATGAAAGGTTCCTTTTTGCTGATTTGATAAGAAATTATGTTCTATGTTCATGGGTGGATTTATTTCAAAAAAGTTTGTCTTCATTTCTTAAATCAATAAAACGTGTAGTTAATTTATCTGTATAGTTTATACAGAGTCTGCTTAGATCTGTCGTGTTTGATTGTCCAAATAATTTATTTATTTTATTGACACATTTTAAGTATTGTGTTTATTGCAGAGTCGGACGTCGATGGATGGTAATGGGACCAATGTTGATATCAGGAATACTGTCTCTAATCACTGCGTTTATCCCGCGAGGTGCATGTTCTTTTATATTAACCAATATTCATTAGAAAATAAAAAGAAAAGAGAGAGAGAGAGAGTAACGACAAGTCGTGACATCTTCGCAAATTTTGTAAGATGCGTGAAGCTTTTAAGCGATATAATCCTGCGATAACAATAACTTTATCAACGTTTACTGGTTAAATTTGTAATACATCAAAAACACGTAATCCTAATAAGATCACTTCGTTGTTAGTCTGATTTCATGTCTGTCCGTCTGTCAAGACTTTATCTCAAGATATAAAATTCTGCTCAACATACTCACACGGAGTATGTTGAGCAGAATTTTATATCAAAAACCAGATTTGAGGTCACTGGGAGCTCAAAAAAATTATACATCCAAGTCAAATCATAATCTTACAATACAAAAAAATGGTTTTTATACGTGTAGTTCATTTCATTTGAAATGCGTGAATATATATTTGTCAATTTTTAAAACTTTTATATTAACGTTGACCTACAATTATAATTATTTTTAAACAAATTAAAAGTTGGACATATCTCCAAAAAGTTATTGATATACGAATTAAAATTGAAAACAGTCAAACTACTGTTGAAACACTAGAGTTGGCAACACTGCTTTTAAAGGTCCCCGTAACATTTCGTGTTTTTTTTTAAATTAATGGTAATAAATAAAAAAAAATCGAAATGTTCTTTATTGAATAAAGAACTTATAAGCAATTTTGAATCGTCGAATGAACATACAAATAAAAAGAAAGCTACCACCGGTTCGGAAGGCAGTTCTGCTGAGAAGAGCCGGCAAGAA
>DWAO01000931.1:0-21566 GCA_018230605.1 Heliconius congener | reverse complement strand
CACGGAATGTTTTAACACTAGGTTCCCTCTGCCTACCCTGCTATGAGCGGAATACAGCGTGAAACTGATTTAATTTTTTTTGCTTCAAAAATAAAGTATTTTTTTACCTATTTTGAGATTAAAACACGGAGCAGAGAGGTTCTGTATTAAAAAGTGTATGACAGTAAACGCGACTGGTTGTGGGTTCGATTTCAACTCGAGGAAATGAAATATTTGTTTAAAGGTATATTTTCATTTCTTCGCTCTGGTGTAATGCCTCCAGAATTCGGCGGAAAATGGGGAGCGGAGTGCCATTTTGTGAGTTGGTTCTAGGTTCTATCTGCCTATTTAATATTAATTATCAAAACCTATAAGATAAATAGTTCCTTTTTGCAATATGTGTAATTTATTCGAAGTAAAAATTTAAAAAAAATGTGAAGCTTTTACCTTCACTAGATATATAAAGTTACAAATAGGTTTTACTCAAAAAAATCATATAAATTATAATAATTATATGATAGGGAGGTGCGCGTGCTCACTCACCGGAGTGTTAGTTTTCTTTATGGACTAATTAGTAATTACACGGCCATTAACGATATGCAATCTAAAAACAACAATATTATTAATTATTGTTTTTATGATGTCCATGTTCGTGGTGAATGTGTTGAATAATTTTATGACATGTTAATTTAATCACCTCGTCTTATCAGTTATCAAGAATCAAGATTACTACGAAACAACCGAGCTATATTTTTTAGCGAATGTAGATACTAATAGATCAGTAGTAATTTAATATTAGTTAATTAATTAAGTTTTTATTTTTAATTAATCATTTTTGTATTGAGCGTAAGAAAGGGTGTGACTGAAACCACGGTAATTGCTGGTTCGATCCCCACTCTAGGCATTATTGCTTGTGGTAAGACGCGGATTTTTTACACAGTTATCTTCATTGCCTATCACGTTATATGCGGGAGACGCGTAAACTATAAAAAGTAACTGTTTAACAATTTTAAGGCATCCAATATTCAAATAACCAACCCCGATAGCGTGTTTAGTAATCGAGTGATATTGACATTTGTAGTATCAATTACTAGAAAATTAAGGGGTAGAGGTTGCGCCCATAGTAATAGAAGGTGTAACGTTTAATAGTAACCAAGTCGGACAAGGGATGAATTATGCTTACATATAATGATCAATGCGATATTTTTCCACACATTCCTCTAAGGCGATACGGCGAGTCGAGGGGCTCCGCTCCCGACCCCGCGCCGGCGGGAAGCGCTCGCGTGTGAAATTATTATCATATAATACCCTGGCTTTGAGCGCACTGCGCTTATTCAAATACACAGAGCCTCACGCCGTCGTGCTCGGCTTACAGCCAGCTTCGCGTAGACATTCTTGAATATTTCGCACTATGCCTTATACTAAAATTTGTCAAATATATTCACGTATAATGCGCGACTCTTGTCTTTCTAGATAAGCAAATGACAGAAAATGTTATTTAAATTCAAAGTGCCAATAATCTTGGCCGAGCACCTTCATAATGTGGCGGGACAATGGGGGACGCGTGAGTTATCCCAGAAGATAAGACAATGTAGTGTCTAAGTTACAAATTAGTAGTTATATACTTTTTAGGGTTCCGTTCCCCAAAAGGTAAATACGGAACCCACGTTGTTGTCTGTTTGTCCATCTATCAAGACCATTTATATTGAGATCGCTTGGAGGTATCAATCTGAAATTATTGTCAAATATTTAGGTCTAGAGTCCTTTGAACTACAGGAAAAATTTAATATCTATACCAACGCCCCGTAATCAAAACCTATAGGGTTCTTCCTGTGGACCTATTGTTATGAAATTGAGACGTGAGAATTCTCACAAAGTTATAGAATCACGAAGTGAAAATTTTCAATATAAACGGAAAAAATGCGAGTAGTGAAAATTTATAGGTATTTCATCCAAAAAAATCATCAATCATATAGGCTTGTATTTGATATTTATTTCATACAAAATTTAAAAAAGGTATTTCTCGCAGATATTTCATTATGAAATTTGGCAAGAAGTGAGAAATTGTAATACAAATAAAAGAAAAATATATCAAATAAAAATTTATATTTGAGACGCAGGGGCACAAGCTTGCGACAGATTGTGGATAAGAGTGGGCCTTCACTCGAGAGAACAAAATATTTTACATTTTCATTTTTTTGCTGGCAACGAATCAACGCGCGCCGTTTACTGGCCACATAACCCGGATTGCCTCTAGAATTTGGCGGAAAGTGGGGAACGAAAGTGTTTCATTGGAAACGGAGTACCTTAACACTATGTCCTCGATCTCCCTCTGCCTCCTCTGCTGTGCGGAATACAGCGTGAAGAAAAAAACCCGTAACCCTGACTACTATGTATTGGAAAGTGTTCAAAATGTCGGTTTTCAATTTTTTTTCAGCTTTACGCTACAACGTATACACTAGGATATGCGGGATACATCCCGCATATAGCAAGACAGACACTCCGCGCCCCATTTTCTGAAGAATTTGCGAAGCATTGCGTTCATTAAAAATGCTAAATTAATACGCGATTAATGAAATTAAGATTTTAATTTTAAAGGAAAAAAAATATATATATACCGATAATAACTTATAATTGTAGTTATTAATCATTTCATACAAAATGAGTAGGTACACACGTCCGCAAACTTAAGCTTGTTAACTTTTATAAACTGTAGGTACCTACTCCCTGATGACCTACAATCCTGAAATTGGTGCAGAACCCTCAGCTTAGCTTATTCCAAGTCGCGCTTGGCAAGTTTTTTACTGAATATTTTTTTTAATACAAATACGTAATTATGCTACTCTTTGAGAAATTCCTGTTTGGCTTATGTCAGGTGTTTAAATAAACCTGACTTACTAAAATAAAAGAGATATATTATATACATACATATCTGTATTATTACTTTAAGGACAATACAACAAAACCATTTGTAAACTACGACACTAAGAACATTACACACCGAGTCTAATTAAAGTTGAAATTTAATTATAAATAATGTTGAACTTAAATAAACTTGTTAAAGTTGACCCTCCAGCGTGACTCGCACTAAACTTGGCAAGTGGAAGGTTCCAAGACGTAAAGCAAGCGTTATCTACAAGCGTATTTTGCTTTGGAATCTTTATGAGTTTCGAATGAGATCCGTCACGCGACGTTAACTCGGTATTGAAGTGATAAAGTGGTCGCTAATCTGTCCTATTCGGGTCACATTTAGTACATTTTATTAATCACAAAGCTTACAAATTACGCCACACTTCCTGCGCCGTGACACCGCTCAGTACCTATATGATAATTTTGTCGTTGCCTCGGTTGGACTATTTGGATGCCGTGACAGTCTTTGTAAGGGCTGTTTGTATACAGTTAAATTGTATATTTCGGTCGCTAAGTATCCCTTTGTTGTATTCAAATTTTTATTCAGTCGGTATGCATGAATAGCATCCGTACATTTTCTACTTTTGCTGATAGAAATAGCGGTCGTTGAAATATGTAAATATTTTTTTGTTATAGGATAATATGCCGCAGTGTTATATAGTGTTTGAAATTTTAAGGTAATTAATAAAATACGTGTTAATATGTAATTATTTAAAATCCTAATCTTTAATATAAGGGCACCTTCGTACGACCTTCATTCGACACAGTATATAGTGCATTTATTATTCTTATCGACAACGTTTTGTTTCCTGTATTTATGCTCGATTTTATTTTACATTTAATCGCAAAATTTACACTTTGAACGTGGGATTCTCGACATGACGCTTTATGCAAAGCAGGTGCTACCTGATACGAAGACCGATCTCTATTATTCAAAAGGTTGTAAGTATATTTAAAGCGGTTGCGCAAATTTCGTTCGTTCTAATGTTTTGTTTTTACTACAATGTCTCTTATTATGCCTACTGCCTTGATAATTCATCTACAATAAACTTTCGATTTGGAAAATACTTTGTGTATTAAAAAATATTTTTTAAATTTTACTCCTTAAGAAACTTAGGCGTAATATGCATATTTTACATTTGTACATAGATACAATTATATTATCTCTTATTGTCAGATATAAAAACTATAGGTATTTCTATATAGCTACTTATGTACCTAATTTAAAAAATGAATTTAAAGAAACACAAAAACCGACTTTAAAAAGAGCGATCAGAATAACATTTTAATTTCGTCAAAAGAAAAGATTTATAATTAAATAACAATTATAGAAAGTTATTGAATACTTATACTTATATACTTATGACTATTTAAAATCCGTATATCCATATTTTAATTTGAATTAAGAAGGTTTAGTAAGCAAATAAAAAAAGCACTCTTATTCACTGGTATAATCTGTAGGTAACTTACCAATACGTGTTCTAATAATCGAACCAAACCGATGGAAGCGGTAAGCTGTTGATCCTGAAATAGAGTTAATGTTGTTTAATATTAGTGTAGCTATGACAACTAAATATATTAAAAATGCTTATTTATATAATTATTACTTATAATAATCAATTAAAAAGATAATTAAAATTACATTTGTTATTGTTTATAATTAAATATGTACTATCTTCTTTCTAAATAAAACACTACCGTTGCTTATTGACTGAACACTACCGTTGCTGACTGACAGACAACACACAAACGAAACTACGTGAGTTGAAATTTGGCATATACGTAGGTTATGGAGTGTGGAAGAGCAGTAAAAGAAGATTCTCGAGGTTTCTACAAGAGCATGAAAAACAAGACCAAATTACAAACCATAAAATTCAAACAATTAAGGTTGCGGGTGACGACTGGTTATTAAAACAGAAACGTACTATATGAAAAACGTTATGCCCCGTCCAACACTTTCCACAAACTCGTAACATGTTTAATCGCAAAGGGCTTATACCGGCTTTAAAGCATGATACTTTCCTTGTTTCCCTCTTTTATAATATAGAGGACGATAATTCTCAATGATCGTGGTGGTGATAAGAAACTATACTACATATAGCATTGTTGGATATCTACATAGATATCATTGCTTATTATTATTTAAAGATAAAATGAAGTTCGCCCGCTTTGGGCAATTTATTGGGGTAAGTTATGGGCGGCGCGCGGGCTCGAGCGGCTAATTTATTCGCCGTGCACATAAATTACTCGATTATGAATTCAACTCGGCTGACTTCGTTTGTTGTTGTAGACAGCGCTTTTGTGTAACAAAACAAAGATATTTGATTTTATCCACTCAGTCTTCCCAGGACCATTAAGGAGTCACTAATAAATTTCAACTGACTTATCCAGTTTAAAGTCATAATTTTATACGTTTTCTTTATTCAGTATAATATATAATGTTTTTTTTTGTTTCGCTGCTGTATTTCGCTTTAATGTGGATATTTAATCACATAAACAAAAAAAATACAATATCAGATAGATGAGATGTTACAATAATAGGAAAAGCCGAAGCAATCTAATAAAAGGTACTTGAACGGATTATGTGGAACACTGAGGGTAGCGTGAAGTTGTTTTCCAGGCGGCGCTAACGTGCCGCAAGTCGCTGCAGCGCTGAATTATCGCAGATACCCATAAAAGATGTAATTTCAGATAACCCGAAACAGACGCGAACCGCCCCTTCCACCCGCCTCCCACTCCTCCCCCTCACCCTCGCTGCCTACTTTCTAATGACTAATTATTATGCTGTGCGTTGCGAGCTTTAACGTCAGTCGGCCTACGAGTACATCCATACCTACGCCCGCTCTTGCCTCGACTTTGCGGTAGGTCATCAATCTATACAACGTAACATGACTGGTTTTCTTTATCGCTTATCCTTTTCAGGGTTTTGCGTGTCAAATAAACTTTTTAAATTCAAATTGTATAATATACATATGTATACTCGTATACTTCAAATAATTAATGCAAATTACTTCCAATTTGAAACAGTCAAATTAGCTATTTCATTGTTAAATTTGTATTGATAAGAGTAATGTATTGAATTGAAAATGGTATCTATTAGCGATGACATTCTCGAATAAAGGAAATGTACGCAGGTACACCCGCAGTGTTGTTTCCTTGTCGTTATCATTGGAAGCATTAGTCATTGCTGTCACATAGAATTTGTTCGATATTATTACGAATTCACCAACAACGTCTTCCTTTCGATTTGTGTCTTGACCAAATTATGCTGTAAAAAAATATTTTTATTAATATGAAAGCATTTTTTTATATATTTATTTATGTTAAATATTTAAACATAAGCTTACAATATTAAAATGGTACAATTTTTCATTGTATGGCCACATGAAGAAGCTACATTAGCAGCCGGCGCCGCCGATGTCGCGATAGAGGGCGCCAGCGCGGCCGCCGATGGGTGATACGATATATGAGCATTACCATACTGTTCGCACCGCTCTCATTATCTGTGATTAACTATTTAACTTGTGTTTGTTACTCTAAAATTACGTTGCTAATACTACAGTGTTCATTGACATTTGCTTAAATATATGTCATTATTACAAACTAAAACAATATAAAGTTGTAAAGTATTCATTGAGGCCGGTCGTGGCGCAGGGGCACAAGCGTGCGACTGTAAATGCGACAGGTTGTAGGTTGAATTTCCACTGAAGGGAATAAAATATTTTGTATTGTCATTTGTCGCTCCGGTGACGACACAAAAGCGCGGCGCTGAGCTCCGCAACTCAATATATGCAATCTTTTAAATTTTAATTATTTGTGTTTTATATATTATGAGGTAATGAACATAATATATCGAATCAAATATATATAGAAGTATAATGTTAGGAGTAATTCATCCCAAACGTACAAATAGTCTGAGCACTAACGGCACCAACATATTGGCATATGTTCGTGACTAGTTTACGAGTGCTAGGACATTGCATATTAATTGGTGTTGCTATCGAGCTTCGCATCGTACGACCTAGCTTCCAGTATATATGTATAACTGAAAGTAGTACACCCTGTATTCTAAAATATATTCACACGCCCAATATTTGCATATACTCGTATGACGTTATATATAGATATTTTATTTTATACGGACGCAACGCTAACAATAATTTGTATAGAATTATAATATTACAGAGAAATTTATTAATTTTGTTTGAGGCTTAATCTGAGGGAAAAATTCTAAATTCTCCATATTTGTCGCTTTTATTAAAAATGTACGTAATAAAATGAAATAATTTATTCAAATATTTGTTACGATACTAAATTTTAAAATTATTATTTCCAATTATAGGTATTTCATCAAAAAATATATTTTATGTATTATACAATTGTTAAAATAAATAATTTACTTCATAGGGCCTATAAAATATTTTTTCATTTTTCTGACTTCAGCAGCATCTGACTGCATCTGGGAGTTTCTCTGGTATAATTAATTGAGGCAACAAGATTAACTTTCATATGATTTTCAATGTCAATAATAAAGGACAATGATCACTTCGTAAAAATTTTTAGTCATCTCTAAAATTAAAAGCATTTTTTTAAATTTAGTCCCTCATAGCACAAAGGTACAAGGGTGTGATTATTATTATTAGTATTATTTATTCGTATTTTCATTAATTGACTTTGACACCACAGGCAAAAGCCCGGCGTTCAGTTCCGCCACTCAACGAGCAATGCCTCAAAAAAATCATTGGCAATAGGGGAATGGAGTGTCTTATACTACGGTTCCCTCTGCCTACCCTGCTTTATGCGGGATACAGCGTGAAACTGATAAAAAAAAATATTCACAGTTCTACAATTTGCGGTGTGTCCACTTAGTTTTAAGGTCATTATGTAGGTACACTAGCAACCCCCTGACGGTAGACTGAGCGCATTCTAATATGCAAATGTATTTAAATGCTGAGCCCTCTTCATTACGCTGGTATCGATCTTAGATATACAATTTGTAACCTGATAGGGACCCAAAGCCCAACAAATCTGATGCTACTAACAACTACCTACTATTCGCAAGTCTTAGATAGTTTTAATTATGTATCTGAGCTGTATGTCTTGTCGTATTTTTTTTTTAATTAATATTACATATTTTTTGTAATAATTATTAAATTTCTCATTACGTTGTACAATGTTTAATTCTTTATAAAGGTTGAATATCTATCTTTTCACATCTATCTTTAAAAATATGATATATAAATTTTTAAGATTTAATCCCAGCTCCACGCTTCATGCTGTATCCCGCATTCAGTAAGGTAGACAGAGGCTGCCTAGTGATAAGACACTCCGCTCCCCAGTTTCCGGTGATTTCTGGAACCATTGCGTGTGAGGCGGAAATCAACACCGCACCTTGTCTCGACATCTATCTATCATTTCCTCGAGTGGGAATCGAACCCATAACGTGACGAGCTTACAGTCACACGCGTGTGCCCCTATACCGCGACTGGCCTCACTCTCCATTATATCCAATTTCCATTAATTGAATTAAATAAAATAAATAAAGGCACTAGGTATATATAAAAAAAAACAAAACAAATTCTCCGCTACCTGTTTTATAACCGAACAGAATCGAGTCTTTAGTGATCGTTAGTATTCTGCAAACTAACTAGCTGCGGGCCCCAATCAGATTAATCTTAAATATTTATTGCACATAGTCCACTGGTAGACGGAGTTGTGCTAAAATTAGTATGACGATGAGTACACCGATGGTGAAGAGAACGGTAAGTACCCTATCGGACGTGGGTGGGCTGTGTGGACTGATTAACTACTTAATGAATATTGATTTTCAAGCTTTCTTGTACAATAAACACACATTTCCCACACTGCTTTGATTTTTTAGAAAAAAAATGTGCAATTTTTAATAAACATGCTGTGTATTGACAATTTATATGGAGTTGCACATACATAATTTAAAAACCTACATTTTATTTATTTTGAAGCATGATCTGAACTGTAAAAAAATATATAACTTTATTAGATTTTTTTTATAGCCATATTAATAGTGGGCCATATCTTTGTACTTCAGATATTAAGTCTAGTCTAGTTCATGGAAATTATGAAATTAATAAGGTTTCCCCCTTCCATATGGGGAATCGATTAGTATCCGGCTAATCCGTAACCTACAGCGAAGGAAAAAGGAACACAAATAACTGCTCCACCTGTCGAATCTGATAAAAGTGTTTTATTTGAATTTCTTTGGCTCGCGATTCAAAAACAAGCATAAAGTCGGATTTGTGTCTTATTAAAATAAATTTATAGTTGGAGAATAGAGCCTGATTGACCTCGGTCACTGCAAGGATAACAGGCAACGCATGCAAATATGAGGCGGAGTCGGCTGATAAATATGCCGTCTTCTACTGCTCTGTACAAGTTACAACAAGGGACTAATGGATATGTTGGGCTGACGAGACCGAGACATAAATACTAATAATATACCTTTATTTTTACTTAAAAACATTGTTTATTTTTAATATGATATACACGTGATATTCTTGTGTTTAGTACCTTCGACTCAAGACGATCGTGTAAATCGATAATATTGTAATATTTTAGTAAACCTTAGAGGGTAATCAATAGTCAAATGTGTGGGTTCTATAACAAGTTTTATCGGTATTGTGACTAAAAGAACAATGCACTTTAAATAAAATAGACATTAATTTTGTGCTCTGAACAAAATGTGTTGCAAGGTGCGCTTACGCACGTGCCCCCTGCCCGGGGCTACTCTACGTTTATAAGTTTCGAATTTAAATTTGTGTCATACTCTTAGATTAAACGCTTACTTATTGTATTGAAATTAGACTCTAAGACCTTCGCCCAAGGAAGATAATAAAAAAATGATATTTAAAATAATATCACCTCGGGGTTAACGATTACCAGTGAGCGCGAGCACCACAGATGGTGGTATAAACCGACGTTTGTTTCCGCAGTGATATCTGAATTAAACGATATAAAGCGGTCGAAAGGTGTTCATTACCATGATTTATGCAAGATAATTTTTTATTGGCCTTTGTTTCACCAACAAATTTTACACAGAAAAAGAAACTAATTCCATTGCCACTTAACAAGCAATGCATAAAGAATTCGGTGGTAAATGGGTAACGGAGTGTCTTAACTCTAGGTTCTCTCTGTCTACTCTTCTGTGTACCGGATATAGCAAGAAGCAAAAAAATGAAACCAATTTGTAACCGATATGATTAGAAATTTAAAAGATAGACGCAGAAAAGGAAGGAAAATCGTATGAATCGCAACCTATAGCATCCGCGGCCGCGAAGACGCCGTCCATCTCGCGGCGCGCTCTCACTGAGTACATTCCCGTGTTAGTTTTTACACCTATTATTTTATGTGTCGGCGAGTAAAGTTCGGTACGTGAGTTATAAACTCGCGCGCGCCTCTCTCGCCCCTACTTTATAGGTATTAACGACTTGTCCGAGAGTTTTCTTATAAATAAATTTGAAGGGTAACAAGGCTCGCTTTTGTCGGATTAGTGGAGTGGATCTTGTTTCACTTTGTTGCAGAACCTCTTCTATTTTTTTTATATGGACCAAAATTAATAGTCTTTTTTTTAATATCTTATAGCGTGTGCAGTGTCTGTATATATCGCGCTAGGATAACACAACAAGGTACTAGTGAAGGATTTTAATTAAGAATGCATTATTACTTGATATAAATTTATTATTGTGGCCGTCCTGGCGCATGAGCACAAGCGTGCCACTGTAAAGGGGAAGGTTGTGGGATCTATTTTCACTTGAGGGAATAAAATATCTAATATTTTAATTTGCTCACTCTGGTAACGGGGCAAAGTGCGGCGTTGAGTTACGCCACTCAAGAATTCGGCTAAAAGTAAGGGACGAAAGTGTAATAATGGGAAACGGAGTATCTTAATACAAGGTTCTGTGGTTCCATTTACGTGTCCTGCCTTTTCTGTGCGGCGTGCGTATAGCTAGAACCTTGTTATTTATGTTTTAATATTATTTTAACATACACACGACTATATACTTTTCCTTATCACAAAAAAACACCTTGAAAATCACAAGATCACGTGACATTAGGTCATAACAAATGAAGCAGACTATAAAAAAGACATATGAGAGTTAAGAGCTCTACCTTTGAGAGACCAGAGCAGTAAAGTAAATGCGATAGTAGCGGAGTCACCAAGACGTGCCGCCCGCGCCGCGGTCTTTAGCGAGGAGCGAAAAATAAGTTTATAACATCTAGTATCTTAATATAAGGAGTAAATTAACGACAAAGTTATGAACATTTCTAAAGGCGTAGCTTGGATTTATTAAAACCGTGTGTATTGTTACTACAAAAGTAAATTTATGAGTGCACTCTCGAGGTTTCAAATATCTCTAATGGAGCAAGAGTGAGCCATTTCACATCTTCATCTTCCCCCACAATATGTGCATTATAATGTCGCCGCCCAAAATAGCCTCACATAAAAATAAAACAATGTGAAACCACTTAAAGCAAATAAAATACACGTCCACTTCAACTCGGTAAAATAAATTTATTAATAACGGAGACAATGAATGTCTGAAACAAGCGTTTCGCTTTTTGTATTTTTAATTGTCGTCCGGACGACAGCAAAGACGCATTAGAAGAACGAAAATAAACTTTGGATCATATTCGACACGCGTCGTGCAACCAGTTCCCCATCACCAGCGCTACTTCCCGCCTTATTGGGGTATTATCTAACTTTATTCTGTGCTTTACACCAACCACTTCACTTAATCCAGATAAAGGTCATACGCAATAAAACAGGCTTCACCTAAAATTATTACTCTGACTCATTATAAACCTTTAAAGAAATAATTATTCAATTGTAATTCCACAATGTGTCGCCAACTTATAGTAGAGAGTGCAGTTCTTAGATGATATCTTCGCCGTAATTAAAAATCTTGTCGTGACATTCAGAGCCGCGTCCCACCTCCGCACTCTTCTGCCTCCTCCAATATTCTTGGCGATTGAATCGCAATTAAATGTAACGAATCAAAGTACACTTTATTAAAGAGGTCTGATAGCTCAAAATAGAGAGTTTATTCGTCGCGCTACAGAATCGAACGTGCTCCCATCGAAATGCCAACCATTTTATTTATTCGCCTTAATTATGTATCTTGTCTTAATTTACGATTGGATCATACGATAATCTGAAACGTAATTTATTATTGATACTCAGGTAGGTATTCCATACATTTCCATAATAAGATTTAGAATTACCGGGAACGATGTCGAGCCGGGTGTAATGATCGAGGGTATTATCGACATTTATGCGTATTCTACAATCGAGTGAATCCTTGGATAGCGGCACGACTCACGACACGACACGCGAGACGTCGCCGGCGCGGCAACGATGCGACGCGATGCGAGTCGATGAGCGGCTTCCGATACCGTGGACGCGTTTAATTTCGTTATGTGTCGCAGGCATGACGGTCGCCGTCGCGATACGGCCGCCGTCCGCAGATAGCCCTAATGAAAGTAATGGAGGTTTATTAACGATATATCGATGAGTCTTTTTGTACGAACAAATTCATTTGCATATAGTAATAGATTGGGAACCAATGCAAAACGTGCCAGGAGAACAAAGAAAGCCACATTTGCTAATTACCGACGGTTTTGCTCTTGTCGTGCACACAGACGCCGGATCGTGAGCTCCCAAGATATGACGATAACACATTCATAAATAATTAGAGCGAAATTTTCTCATTTGTAAGACGGTAGTCATGATATTTGGTAGCAGAGTCCTCTGTTCTGAGAATGTTCAGATGTAGATAACTGGCATACGACACGCCTGTCCTCCTCTTATTTTGCGACGTATCAAGATGTGTTGAAAACAGTAATATCAAACACTAATAGATTATGTTCAAATAATTTTTTATATGCTATTATTAGGATACTTAGTAAAAAATAAAAAAAAATGAGTAACTTAAAATAATACCATAAAAACAAATATAAAACATAACGTATACGTACTAAATATTTGTACTGTATTTTAACTAATAAAATTTAAGTTATATAATATATTGTACATATATTAAAGTATATTACTATAACAATAGCCCCATAACTTTTAATTAATCCCTATGAATTCACAAAATTATTAATGCTATAATATTTATAAAAAAAACAGGACGAGAAGAACGTTATTGCCATGAACTATGAACAGATTGTGGTTTCAGTCACGCTCTGGGCCTCAATGTGGCTCACATTCCGCTTCCGCCTGATCCACGAACAATCGATATTGTTACCTTGAAAAAACGATGAATTGATAATAACCTGTGAATCTACAAAATTTATCAAATATATTTTTTGATTCACATTTTTTGTACCGGCATTGGTACAATAGATGATACGCATAAGTAGCTCCGAAATGACTAAAGCTGTTTAATTAAAATTTCAATTCTGCTATAAGCATTTGTGACGTATCAATAATCATGCAAAAGATAAATGATTAAAGTTAATTGGATGAAATCAGCCGACTCCATAGTTTTTGTCGTGTCACCGTTGGTAGATTAGAGTTCTTCGAGCGAAACCAATCGCAAAGGGTATTATCGTCTCCAGATATTGAATCAATTATTGTATTTTCTTGTAATTAATGAAATATAGTTGTTATATAGGTTTTAATTTGTATATAAAAACATGTTTAGGTTCAGTCAACGTTTTTTCAAGTTACAACGTGGACGGAATATACTTACTACAAAAAATTATGTTAAGTTTATTTATTAGGCACCATCGCTATTCATTATACTTTCTAGTTGATTTTAGGTAGGTACATGCTAAATTAATAAAGTGAAAAACATTAAATAATCACTGACTAATTTCTTGGCCAGTTCTAGTCAGGGAATCATTACAGTAAATAAATAAGTAGTAAAGTAAAACTTAAAATTTTTACAATTTTCTACCCATTTTTTTGGTCAGGTTTGGGTGAATTGAAGAAAAAAATATTTATAAACTTTGACTTTCACAATTCAATTATTTAATAAAACCATTATTATAACACACATGCACAAAAGGCTACAAACGCCCCACGGATGTATATGGAGTGAAATAAACACTACAATCTACATAAATATGCTCAATTTTTTTTTACGTTATTTATCTTTTGCTAAACGTTACGATACAATATTAACATATATATTTTACAAGTAAAATGTTTTACTTTTTGCACTCTGACTTTAATAGCTACTTCTTACACTGCATACCTATTTATATATTCAATTACAATAATAGAGCACTAAATATATTATTAATGTATTAATTTACATTTACAACGACAGTGACTAAAAATAAAAATCAGCTTCACGCTGTATCTCGCACACAGCAGGGTAGGTAGGAGGAAACTAGTGTTAAGACATTCGGTTCCTCACTTTCCGCCGCATTTTGGAGGCATTGCTTGTTGATTGGCGAAACTCAACGCCGCGCTTTGTCTCGACACCAGAGCGAAGAAATGAAAATATAAATTTAAATAAATATTTCATTTCGCGTGGGGGTCGAACCCATCAACAGTCGCGTTGCAGTCACACCCTCGTACCTCTGAGCCTATCACATTCTACTTACCAAGGACATATATGGGCCACATATCATAATTGTGGACCAAGGAACCTGGTGGTTAAAATATTTAGTTATTCTATCGTTATAAGTACAACAATAATAATAAGTATAGATTTCCTCAATGTAGAGAAATCAACTTTTTCCATAGCCTTGACAAAAACAATGTTCTTATAAAAACAAACAATTTCAAGCTCACAAATTAAAATTTCCGCTTGACGAAGGTGGTGGGAAATCAAGCATAAATATTATAAGGGAACAAGAACAAGCCTACAGAACGAAATATATTTTTTGACGTCACGCTTTATACCGCATATAGCAATATAGACAAAGAGAACTTAGTGTTAACATGCTCAGTTCTCCGCGTTTAGCATCAAACCCACAACTATCCCGTTTACAATTCGCCATGCCACTGTGCCACTATGGCCTCGAAATATATATATGTATTTTTATCTATAAGTATTTACATCGAAATAATTTACTTTAGTATACATAGATAAAACAAAAACATAATATAAGCAAATAAATTTTATAAATTGTCAATAATCACCATAAGAGTTTGTCTAATTACCATTATAGAGTATCATGAATAAGTCCGAATATGTTTTAGTGTAATGTATCAGCTAAGTTGGCTGTGAACATTTCATCCCCTTTTTGTTTTTACGACATAAATAGTATAAAGAAGCAATAACTTATAGTTAATGTATGTCATTTATCACTTAATATTTCATTAAAACTGAATGCTTAATAATAAATAATGTTCGTTGAAATATCTTTTTATTTATTTATTTTATATTTTAATCTAGTGGCTTTCTAATAATGAGGCCAGACGTGACGCAGTTCAGTTATTCACTTGTAGGTTTGATTCTCACTCGAAATATATAATATTTCGAGTTCGTTTCCTCGCTCTGGTAACGAAGCAAAGTGCAGCGTGGAGCTCCGCCACTCTACACGCATTGCATCCAGTATTCCTTGGAACGTGGTCAACGAAATTATCTTAACGGGGACGCTCTGTGTACGTGCTCAGGTTCCCTCTACCTACTCTGCTATTGCTCTATTGTGGCGAAGAAGAAGAGGGTTTAACTGTAAGCGTAATGGTTCTGGCTACTTATCCCATATTCGTGGCGTTGAATTATCTTTATTCCTCTTTTCTAACAAGAAAATGCAATAGTAAGATTAATCACTCTGTGTGCATTGTTTTGAATTTAAACAGAATGTTGAGAACGGAGTGTCTTGACACACGGCACTCTCTGTTCACCCTGGTATGCAGAAAAAAGGGTAAAACTGCTACAATGTACATTACATTTTTTTACCGTCACGCTTTGTCCCTCGCGAGACAAGGGACAAGTATATATTGTGTGAAACTAAAAAAAAGGAGCTCCAAACGCTATGGTCTCTGTATACCTCTTTCGCCTTGACCACTGTCATCAACCTCTTCATACATGCACTCCGAAGGGTTCTCATGCTATTTACTTTAATATTCTCCATGGAATATGGTTATTTTTTAATACATAATATCACTTTTTACGTAGCATTTTACTATTTTACAGAATGCCGTTCAAATAAATTATTCTTTAATATAGAGCTAATTAACTATAGCAGTCAGAATTACCGATAAACTAGTCAAAATACTATGCACTTCACCATCTATTACTTTATATCACGTCACGTTGATTGAACAATGCACTTGCCCTGATTAGGGAAATGCTCTTTAAAGGCCTAAGTTCCATTAAAATAAATAAACAGCTATCCGAAACAATTTGAAGTGTTAAGTGACCATTGCCTATCAAAAATTACAAGATAACAGCTGACAATGCTGCTCTGGTGACTTATGAAGTGATTAAAAGAAGAAAAAAGTAGAGTCAGCATAAAAATGTGTTGTATGAAAGTCTGTGAATAAAGTAGTAACTTTTATCATCAATTCTTATTTGAATCACATACAAAGTTATGCGTCACATCTCCACGTATATTTTCATTATTTCATTTAAGTAATGAGAAAATCTTTAAATGTCTGTTAACAATTAGTAAATATTTGATTAATTAAGAAAATTGTATGTTTATTATTAATTATTTAGCAACAAGGACTATTCTCATTAAATTATTTATGACATTTTGTAAGACATCAAATTTTTAAAAAAAATCTAAGGTTAACAGTCAATAGTCTCTAAAGAAATATTTTACCGCTAAATATATATATTTGAGAATTAATAACTTATTTATGTAAAACATTAAAAAAAACTTTTAAGATTTCAACTATATTAGTATGTACTATTTTAGAATTGACTGTACGAGAGCGGCTTTACGCACGCTCTATTACAGCGTCTGATAGCTACAATCAGGTAACAGCTCACTTGACATCTTTATGATGTTTCAAAAACCATTACTAACGACACCTTTTTAGTTACTCGTGATAGTAGAATGCAGTCTCCGGACAAAACGTTTCGGTCGTCGAATTATGAAGCTTTTAAGGTTGAAGAACTATATAGTGGTCTTTTTATAAATTCATCATAGTAAAAAGTTTTGTCTTTTGAATTTACGTGACAAAGTGAAACGATGGAGCGAAAAGTACCTACAGCCACAGCTAAAAAAGCAAAGTAATGTAAACAATATTCAAATTGACCATCGTGGCGCAGTTCGACGGCGTATGACTGTAATCGCAAATCGAAAGGTCGTGGGGTCCATTCTTTTCCTTTATTACTAAAGATTTTAAGATTTTAGGTATTTGATAGATTCAACACGAGACAATAAAAAAGCTGTAGTGAAGTTTCACTTTACATGCGCATCTAAGCTTATTAATTATTAATTCTCATTAGATACTCTTGTCCTTTATATTTGAAATGTCAATGGGAATTAATGCAAGTTAGTTCTGTTCCATCGGCAAGCAGTTGAATAAATCATGTTCCGATGAGTTTTCTAGTTATCCATTAACATAATTAATTATTAATGGAACATATTACATATGTACATGAAACGTGAAAGGACGATCGTTCTATCTAGACAAATTCAAAAGAGCGATTCAAAATTTTACAGTTTATAAAATATTAAAGGTCTACCTATTGACATATTGTTGAGGTTTTCTTTTCGGATTTTAAAAACAACACTTGCCATTGTACTACTACAAAAATCATAACTTAGGTTATTTAGCTTGTAATAGTTTAGTTGTACGTACTTGCTTTATCACAATATTCAAACTTTATATAGCACGTTAAGGCTTCACAAAAAATAATCTATTAATAAGACTATTTTGGCAAAAATAAATAGTGAAATGGAATCAATAAGATTGATTGTTTATGAGCAGCATCTACGAGTTATGCGAACATAAATCTCTGATGTTACGCCGGCTGCCTCACTACTTTACCCATTTCTGCGAGCCTCGCTACCGTGTTATAGCACATCAAACGCTCTGAGATACTGCCCGTACAGTTGAGGCTCGCTCATTACATTTAGAGTCCATTACCAGTGAAGTTGCAACAAGATGTATAAACTATCAAAGTTCAACGTGGTCGATATGTTTTGATAACTCCTTCGCTGTATCTGCAATGTAATCAACATTTTATACTTTTCCTTATCTGGTCAATATTTTTTTGAATTTATAATAATAATAAGGAACATTTTTTTCTATAAAATCTATGTTATTTGTAAGTAATTCTTATATAGGTTTACTTTATAACTACTAAGTACATTTAATATGATTGAATTTATATTAATATAATTCAAATTAAGCAACTAAATCAACAACAAACCAATTACATATTCCAACGGAGTTAATACTTCACGTTGCAGTATCCATAAATTATTAAATGCCCTAATAGATAAAATGATGCGTGCAGCGGATATCGGACTGGGAAAAGCCGGAGGTTAGTTCGACAGATATGAGCGGAACAGCCGGTTATATTTTATTGGAAGTAACGGCGCCTAACATACGGCCAATTTCATAATGCTTCGCCGCCGCCCGCCGCCCGCCTCGAATGTGCCTCACTTATCAATTTGATATCTCGATCTGGTAAAATAATGCGCCATCGATGAATTTTCTATTGCTGATATCGCTATATGTTTTTTTTAAACGTACTGTATATAAAGATAATTAATTTTAATAAACTTGAGCTACTCGTATATGCTTATTTGAAATATATATTTAACAAATAGCTTAAAAGTACTCATACTCTATCTGATATTTTAATATTTTCATTACATCTGTTTTTGTTTCATAATAAAAAAAAACCACTATAATAAATAGTGTCTGCGTTAATTATAGCTACATATATATCTATCCACTACATTTTATAGGATAAGTAAAAGGAAATCACAAAACAAAGTGGTACAAAAGCATTCCATATTATGTGGCGAAACCAACCGTCGTACTTTGTATAACCAAGAAAAGAAAAATATTATAAAAAACATATCCTTCGGAGTATAAATCGAACCCACAACATAGTGTTTACTCAAACATGTCAAGCAAAAGTCAAATATGTTAATTAATCATTATTAAATATGTGTATATCATAATCAAAACACAATTTATCTCAAATTAAATTATAAATTGAAGCATTAACAGCAACAAATATTTTGACGTGACCCATAACGGAAGACGTCAACGTTGATATGGAATTGTAAAACACACGTCAAATAAGTCATCAGGCGTCAGTTAACTCAATTACATTGAGATCAACACGCGACTACCGGGCATGATTAACGTGTTCACTTCGCACACAAATATCGAACTAACCACCATAGCTCTAACCTTCACATTTCAAGTCACAGCAAAGCTCTTGGTAATCCTTCTCCATAAATCATTTAATAACACAAATGTGCAGTCACATACTAAGCTATTCCTTCCGTTGCGAAGAACGACGCTTGAGGAAAGAAAGAAAAAAGATCTTAATACTATATAATATAAAGTTCATATTTATGTGTAATATTTTCATTTCATAAGCTTTTAAGGAGAACGATAAGATAATTTCCTTTCCAAAATGTAACAAGTACCAACGACAAATCTATCGCTGCTGTAGAAAATGGCTGAGTCATTAGATGTGATTTTCATATATAACATATGAATGAAGTGAAAACAAATGGGTTATTCCCAGGTAGAGCGGAGGGTACCGTTGTCAACCCTTGACAGGGGGATAAATTGCGCGGATCATATTCACAACAAAAGCAATAGTTAAAATAAACATTTTAGCATACAGATAAAATAGGGTCTTTAATAATATAATTACATTTTTTTAATTTAAAACTTCATTTGTAAACAAAAAATTATACGTTAGCTTAGTATCAACCTAAAGCAATCCCAGAATCAAAAAGTTAAAACTTCCTTAAGAAATATACTAAAATATGAATACTAATTATTCCAAAAGTTACAAGATATAATCTTTTATTCAATCATCGCATATGACAGTATAAAATATCGCCTGCTAAGCATAACCGGAAAGTGATCATTAAACTGAGCTCATATAAAAATATTAATATGATGTCACGCCATACATTTTGATAGCGATTAATGGCGCGTGTATCTAAAATAAAATTACAGAATATTTCTGAATCAACATTTGTGTTAGATAAATATAATGTTAACAAGAAGATATACGATTAAAAAGCAATTACATCTTAATTCAATTTACCTTATTTTATTAAAACGATGTAACGTTGATCATTTAAAAATTATGTAAATATACTAATATACCTTATAATATTGTTTGTAAAATGTGATAAATCACTTACAAAGTGGTATTGAATACAATAGATAGTACTGACATAAATAATGGGATCAAAAAATTACGTTACGCTTCACTGCACGCCTAAAGCCCAAAACTATAACAAAAAGGTACTCGTAATCAACGAGGTGATCTACTTCCCAATCGAAATATTAAATCTGGTAAAAAAGATAGTTAATAATTTTAAGTAACCAATGCTTTCATCGAGGCCGCGGCAGGTGCAGTGAGCATCGGCAACAAGAGCACGACGGTGACAAGCGACCAAAAAACTATAAAAACCGTCACACTGTACCTAAAAACAAATTATAGAAGAAGAAATAACCATTTATCACGGAAGTTGTTACAGTTGACTGTCCATACAGATCGTCCACTGTTTTAACTATAAGATATCGAACGACTTATTTACAATTGTTGCTATTTTTTTATGTATATTAATATCAATTACAAGTTACTTTAAAAACATCGGAAATTGAACGCTTAATTGATTCAAAACTTCATAGTGACGTGACGTTAGTCTTACTAAAATTATATGGCGACGCTAATCGCGTAAACTTTGTTTTGTCTATTGTTACCGCGACCTTGGATTGCAATGAAAATTTAAAACTAATAGCTAAAAACATTATTGTCTTAACGTCGTCATTATTATCAATGGCTACAAGGAAGTCGATTTGGTTTCAAGGCGAACAATAGTTACCGTCTGAGTTTAGTGTTATTTTACTTGGTATAATCCGTAACGCTACCAAATAAATTAATAATTAATGTTTTATAATTACTTTGTACAGTTCTTGTTAGGACTCTTCATATAGTTGCCACAAACGCCATTAGACATGCCACGTATGAGGTGCAGATACAGCGAGCTCACATTAAAAATTAATTTCAAACGAAAAGATGGGGCCACTCTGCAAAATTTATTTCACATCTCCACTCTACCAATGACAAGAAAACTGTTACGGTTTGCAACGGTCTGAGTGTAACATTAAAAATTCAAGTCGTCTTTCCCACTTGTGTGAGGGATTGCCGCATGCTCGCCTTTGGACAGCATTTATATTTTCTTTGATTTGTATGGTGTACTTTCCATCAAGGAGAATTTTTGAATTTCTGATTTATCCTTAACCAAGTGTGACCACCCGAATATATGCTTTCCCTCAAAATCGTTTTGAAGTGGGAGACAACTGAGAGACAAATATACAAAAAATAAATAAAGAATAGCTTAAATGACAACACCGTACCGCAACTCTTAACTAATTAAACTTCCTTGAATAAAACGAACGATGTAACCTTTGTTGTATGAATATAATGCCGCTGACGAACTCGATATTTCCGTTTGATATTAACTGTATTATAGTTTCGGTACAGTCGTAAACAAGTTATAAGCCATTC
>DWAO01000930.1:0-21574 GCA_018230605.1 Heliconius congener | reverse complement strand
TCTTCGAGTGGGGATCGAACCCATGACCAGTCAGTTTTGCAGTCATACTTTGTGCCCCTGCGCAACAACTGGCCTCTTCCTGACTATGTTATAATTATAATATTATTATGGTACAGTGGAAATGTTGCTGATTGTAAACGGATAATGTAGGTTTATATTAGTGAGAATATAATAGCTATATAGAGAATATAAGCTTCGTATCGGGAGATTTTGACTTTGCACTACTAACATTGTTTACACCAGATGGCATCCGAGAATAAAATAAAAATTATATATTCAAAAGAAATGAGTTCTTTTGTGTTTTTAAACCAACTGTAGCATTGGCTTCTGCTATTCACCACCCATGTATAAATATCGAAACTTGTATAAAATTTAATCGAAATTTTCAAGGCATTGCATGTTTAGTATCGAAAATGGACGCTGCTATTTTTCTACCAAGCGAGAAACTAATTTAAATATAATCTTTTCCCGAATGGGGAACAAGCCCACAAACATCGAGTTTAGAGTCCAAAACTGTTCGAATACACGACGATGGTGATATTCTTTTAGCTTCACTCTGTATCGTGAGGATAGCGGGGAAGGCAGAGGGAACTAAGGCACCCCTATTTAAGATACTCTATTCCCATTAAGAAACTTCCGCTGTCCACTTTCTGTGTGTGTTAAGTGGCAGAACTCTCGCCGCGCTTTGCCTCATTAGCAGAGGGAATGAAAGAAAAATATATAAATTAAAAAAATCCCTTTCTTCGAGTGGGATTCGAACTCACAACCTGTTGCATTTACAGTCGCGCGCTCGTGCCCATGCACCACGATTGGCTTAAAAACACATCAAAAAGAAGATTCTTCTCAACTGGACGTAAAACTAAAGGATATTTCAAAAGGTATATTTACCAAAAATCCCTATATAGACATCCCCTCTTTCAGTAGACAGTAATTTCTGCCAACAACCGTTCCCATTCAACCAAAAGACTTTGTATGCATAAAACATGCGATGTTTGAAAGAGACAATATACCTTTCGCCCCAACTTCGTTCGTTAGAAACACAATACCTCAACTACAGTTGCAAAGATGTGTCTATGGTAGGAAATAAAAGGTAGGTAGCTTTTTTGAATTGTTTTTGTTCAGTGCTAATAAAATTTTAAGTAATAATTTTCAGAGTGATTATTCATTTGTTTTTTTTTCATTTTTCATTATTATTTTTATGAAGATAATTTCTCGATTTTTGTCATTAAAATAATTTTTTTTTTTGGGAAAACTCTTTTAAGTATTCTTAAATTATCATCTGGTAACTTTACCAGGAACGTGGAAAATAGAGTGCCTTGTCATTAAGATTTCTTAAAATTTTAAATATAAAGAAATTAAAAAAAAGAAAGCTTCCAGAAAAATATTTTTTATATTTTTAGCTTTCTGCATAAATATTCAATCTGTCACCTCTGATGTACTACTACTTAAGTCTAGGTTAACGTATTCATTCTAAAATATAACCAATGTGGTGAAAAGAATAACAAAAAGAATAACAAATTGGATTAAAAATTACTTGCAAACATACATCTATCTATACCAAACAAATTTTAGATACAAAAGCTAAATCATAAATCTATACACAAATACACTAAAACACTAAAAGAGACAAAAAAAATAGAGTTTCCTCTCGCCATCACCGGCAGAATAGCGAACGGTAGGTTTTATTTTTCCATACTCCTCCGCCCCTATCCTTCCCTTTTCTGAATATTTTAAAAAAATCCTGTTAGACAGGATTTTGCTTACTTTTGGCCGTTGATTAATTCGGTGGCCGCTACCCCGCTGTGACGCTTCTGCTGGTTGATTGCGTCGTTTTTTTTTGTTGCGAACAAACTTTTTTGTGTGCATTTACAGCACGACTTTGCAAGAAAATTGTCTATTATGTAGTGTATATATGTATACGAATCTATCTACTGTATTTTTAACATTCATTCAGACATTTGAAGGTCAGTTGAAGTGACTAATATACTTTTTTATTGGTTCACGCGGTAGACAGAGGAAAGCTAGTGTTAAGACACTCCGTTTTTCCGTTCCATTTTGCCTTATTTCGAATATTCGAGACATTGAGTTTTGATTGGCGCAACTCAACGCCACGCTTTCGAAATAATTCCTACTATCTATTGGACATCAAACTAAGTGAACTGCCCAATGGATATTCGGGGTTCAAATTCGTTAAAATATTAATAATAGTTTGAATATATTGATCGAATGAGACAAATAACGGATGACAAACCTTAATTTACATTACTATTATTAAAGGATTAAACTCGAGGCCTTGTAGGACAAAGGTGAGATGTGAAT
Organism: Heliconius congener; assembly: GCA_018230605.1. NCBI lineage: Eukaryota > Metazoa > Arthropoda > Insecta > Lepidoptera > Nymphalidae > Heliconius > Heliconius congener. The sequence goes on along the minus strand of DWAO01000930.1, from coordinate 19,255 downwards.
GATCAATTTGCAATCAAAATGAAGCTTTCATTGAGTATGCACAACCAACTATTGTTGGATGAAATTAAGCCAATCTATAAATATTTTCAAACGGCACAGCATCTGATTATAAAATCGACGGTTGTGGGTTCGATTTCCACACGTGGGAATGAAAAAAGAAGATAGGGTGGTACGTGGGGACGGTATGTTTTAAGTCACCAGGTTCCCTCTGCCCACCCAGCAATATGTGTAACACAGTGATCTGTCCTAATCTCATTGATAATAAAGAATAAGCAGAGTGATTAAATATTAGTGGGGAACGGAATGTCTTAACACTAGGTTTTTTTTGCCTACTCTGCTGTGAAGCTGATTTTTTTTATTAAACATTAAGAAACTATTTATTCACTTTCTATTAGCCCATCGTATTTAGTCAAGTGGATCTCTAACTGCGCTACGTAGCGTCGTCACTTGAAAATTGATAATGATAACAAAGTATTTGATCAAATTGTTAAAATTGTGGCCTCGACATGATGTCACCACCAACAATAGTAAGTTTCAAAAGAAGCGTTAAATAACCTCAAAGGACGAAATAGCGAAAACTAAACTAGCGGCTCGTTCGTTGTGAGGTGAACACGATTTTTTAATGTTAAATTTAAGGTCGATAATTATTGTAATATTAATATAATTTTGGTAATGTTTTATGTTTGTTCTGTTTGTACGTAGATATTAGATTCACGCTATATCCCACACACAATAGGCTAGGCAGAGGGAATCTAGTGCTAAGACACTCCGTTTTCCACTTTCCGCCGAAGTAACGGAACACAACGCCGTCCTTTGCCTCGACACCAGAGCGAAAAAATGGAAATAGAAATTTTAAATAAATATTTCATTTACTCGAGTGGAGATCGAACCCTTAACCAGTCGATTTCCCAGTCACACTTTGTGCCTCTGCGCTACGACTGTCCTCAACTGACTATATTATTTGACTCTAACCTACATACCTACACTTGTTTATAAAGTGACATATATGTTGCTTTGTTAATATGTATTGTACGCATTAGAGGGTCCTCTAGTATTATTAAAACTGTACCCATATGTATAAGTTGACAATAATTAAATAATTTTATTAAACTTCAGAGTCCCAGGTCCCCCTATTAAATATATTTCTAAATTTAATTTTTTTTTTGATTAAATAGAAATGTCATTAAAAAAGTTTAATTCTATACCCGGAGAGAAGACAGAGGGAACTTAGTATTGATACACTTCGTTCAACTCTTTTCACCAAATGTTTAAGACATTGCGGATAATGTAAACAAGTTGCATATTAGCATTCTCCTGAGTGGGAATCGAACCTACAACCGTCGCGTTAATAGCAAGACGCTGTAACTCAGTAAATAAATAAATGAAAAAATGTTAAGCTATATAAATAAAAAATTAAATATGAAAAATATTGCAAAAAACTTACCCAAACGTTTGGATATCTCCGAATTATGCATCTTCGGGTTGTCCTGAGCAATTTTCCGCCTTTGCAGTCTCGACCACACCATGAAAGCGTTCATAGGTCGTTTTATATGCTCTTCTTGCGTTTTTTTCTGATGAGATTGTCCATTCATGGCGGATATCGCTCCCATAGTGCCTATAGCCCCCATAGCCGACATGTGGCCCATGGGAAAGTGGCCCATAGCGCTGCCGTAGCCCGTCCTGTCGCACATCGCACCAGCGGCACTATAAAGAGATGGATTTTTAAGTATTTTTCTATATTACGAGTATCTTTAGTTCAATTGCATAGAGAACGTATAAATTTTGTATGTTATATATATGTATAAGACTTCCACTCAACTGCAGTTTGAGTGGCTGCTCAATTTAACGCCGCGCTGATCTACCACAGCTACAGTGTTTTATAACAAACATTTTCTACCACTTTCCGATTATTAAATTAGAATGTAAATCCAAAAAACTCAATAAAAAAAAACACATTTTGAAACCTGTACAGTACATTGTTGTTGCAAACACGTGCGTACGGCGACTTTTAATATGAACGAACGACAATTACTGTGATCATAAAAGTGGAAAATATTAATATCATACGCATTAGAGGGGTTCGTTACAAATTGGCTGCTTATGACACGGGGCCAATACTTGTCTCCCATTGGTGGGAGCCACCCTTAATGATTTCACTTGGCTAATCTTACTAAGTGAAAAGTCCTAAGATTTTTTGGCTGTCAAGTGTAATTTAATTGAAGGAAAAATACTAACATAATGGAGTTATGTATGTATATAAAATAAATAAATAAATCAGCTTCACGCTGTATCCCGCACACAGCAGGGTAGGCAGAGAGAACATAGTGTTAAGACACTCCGTTCCCCACTTTTTGCTAAATTCTGGAGGCATTGAGTGGCAGAACTCAACACCGCAATGTATGTATATCTATACTAATATTATATTTATATATTCATTTATTCGCTCTGGTGAGGTTCCGCAACTCAACATGCAATGAATCTAGAATTCGATGTGAAATGGGGGACGAAAGTGTCTTAATGAGGACGGTAATAGGATGTCTTAAGTCTTAAATCTAGGTTTCGACATTCTTTCTACCTATGTGCGGGATATAGCGTGAAGCTAATATTATAAAGGTAAATAATCTGCTCCACTGAACGTTCTAATCTCAGGAACTACTGGTTTGAATTGAAAAAATATGTTTGTGTTGGTTAGTCTATTTATTGAGAAAAGTTACAGACTATATTAGGTACCTGACGTTAATTAACACGCTTGTCTTTGTATTATTAGGTCGAGCTGTAGCTAAGTAACTATGTAATAAAATCCAAGAATCAGTATTACACGCACTTTTAATTGTTGTATTTTAATAGTTAAACTTTGCTATTGCTATGCTATGTGATACCATCGAGCTGGTCTGATGGTCGAATTGGAACACTTAAGACATAATTCATATTATTACAAAGCGCGGCGTTGAGGTTCGCCATTGTCAACACAATGTTTTAAAATTAAGGAGGAAAATGGGAAATAGAGGAGAGAGGGAGTCATAACATTAGGTTCCTTTGCCTACACCACTGCATGATAAACAACGTAAAGCTCTTATTATTATTAAGATCGAAGCTTTAACCGTTAGTTAAAATTAACCGAACAACTAACCCCAATGTCAACATAATAAATCTTTTATTACATCTCAGGGGATGTATGGAATCCGTACATTTGGTTACGTTTAATTTTCGTTTAATTCGTATAAATACATACATATAAATGTCTAATTTCCTAAATGGTTTCCCTAACTAATAGCGGTACGCCGGTTTGATTGAAGTTGTGGTACTGTAATTGGTAGAACGAGCGTTGGTTAAAATAACTAATGTATTTAGGTACTTAATGAATTGTAGTTTAGGTTATACAGAATTACTGTTTTGTTGCATATTAAAGGGGAATTTAAATGTTAATATTATTTATATACTCATATGTTGTTTTGTTAAGAGAGGCTTTGTGGTGAAGTGGGACTGATGGTGTGGGTTTTATCTACGCTCGGGGGCTAATTATTTATTTTTATTTTTTCTCGACGCTATAAGTTCTTATTTATTATTAAAAGAATATACATACTGTTTATGTAGCGAAAACAAAGCAGACGAAGCGTAGACGGTGCTTAGTGTTATAGCACTTTGTTACTCACGTACTGCAATTTTTTTTGAGATATTGTTGTTTACATGTTGAGTGGCAGAGTTCAGTTCCGGGCCTTGGTCTTATTATCAGAAGGACGATATGAAAAAAAATCTACACCTCGAGTGTATTCGATCCCACAACCACGTTTGCAATCAGAGACTGCCGTTGCGCATCATATAAATATAAGAAGTGGAGTAAGAAATTAATTAAAATTATTTCTCAAATGTAAATTTTATAAATCTCCTTTACTAAGATTTACTTTAAAACTTTCAGATTCAAAATACGTATCCTAGTTTTGTAAAAGCTTTCTTACAAAAATGTATTTCGACTCCCCGTCTTACTCTTCCAAGAATAATGTATTTGGGTCAAAAAGGTACCTTGTTTGTTCACCCAATATGTCAATATTTGTCACCTGCCTCCTGTTATTTTAAATGGGATGATGGGTAACATTGCTATGGCTGATTCCGTATATCTACATAGACACATATGTATTTACTAAGGTTTTGTTTTGTTTCCAAATCTTTTAACGTTTTAGATATTTTAATAAAGATTTTTATTATTTGCGTTGAAAATTTTGTTTAGAATGTTAAATAAAGTTATCAGATGTAATCAATAACTTTAACATACTTTCACTCCACATGTGGAAACAATGGAAACAGACATTCATTTTGTTATAAGACGTGCACCTAAGTCTAGAATACAGAAAAAACATTAGCAAATATTCTAAGCCCTTCGAAAGTGTTCCGGCAGAATTCGAGACATAAATGGAAAATAATTAAATCCTTCGAATGGGTATTGAACCTACTCCCATCGCATTTACAGACAGCCTCTGTGTTTCTGCGTTTCGACGGCTTCATTTCTATGTTAATGCTATGATATTAATAGCGCAATTCAAAAATCAGCAAGAGAAGTTGCTTTTTTATCTATTTTATAAATAAGCACTTTCATAGTTTACAACTCAAGGGAACCCTATACAAAGACGATAAATATAGTCAAAAGCTCTTAAAGCACAAAGCTCCATAGTTTGTTCTATAAGAAATAAGGCACGTAACGATTTCACAGTAGTCCGTCAACTCCTGTACAAACATTTATATAGTATAGTGACGTCAGATATATGGTGGGATGTTTTCTTATAATATGCAGGAAATTTACTATTCAGTAAAGTACAGTACATACGTTTCTGAATCAATGAGAATATATGTATGTTTTTCTGTTCTTTTGTTTCAATGTAACCGTTTAAAAGCCAGTGAACCGATTTTGATAAATTATATTTGTCTTGATGGCCCGAATGTTACTAGATATATTAATTTATTTTATACATTAGTTACTTTATTTTTGCAGTCGGGTTTTTGTTTTCATTATAAATTCCTTCTATCTTATTCATCATATTATCATCATCATATGAATGACATCATCATATATTTCTTCTTCTATACTTTCGCCTATCTTTATGCACAGAGTGTTGGATTTAGCGTTAATACACTGTTCCCCAAGAGGTGCGTTAATTTTGTGATGAACAGCAGTCAGATAGTTCAGTGGAAGGAATCAGGTCCAACAACGCTGCATGATATACGCAGAAGAATGCAAAGTGCCTTGTCTTTCAAAGACTATTGAGACTCTAATGATTTAGACTGCTCTACGTTATATGCGATCAAAAGTTTCAAGATACCAAGGGAATCACCAGCCCAGAGACGAGAACAGGAAATACAATCTTATTAGTATTTTTTCAATAAGAATTTGTACACTTTAATGAAAATCTACAACTATTGCTTTCAATCAACCACAATGCATCCTTAGCGATTGTGACAAATCACTTCTTACTTTTTCCCATATGTACCTCTGTAGGTTCGATAGAGAAAACCTAGTGCCAAGTCACTCCGAAAAAATCATACATGTTAGAAAATCGTTACAAATATTAAGCAACTATACAAACATCCAACATGTACCTAATGTCAAACAAGCTACTGATTTACTGATTCTACGACGCCGACGTTTCTTTGTCTAACCATTTAGCAAGTTCGAAATACCACTCGTAATATGAGTTTGGTAATTTTTTTGTCATTATTAGTTTAGCTCATTCACATCTGTTAGGTAGATCATCGTCTCCTTTGTGTGTAGCACGCCGCGAGTGATGTTACTCAGTTAGTGGATTTTAGGGTTCCTTGTAGGGTAACTTGTATAAAAATACATTGAATATAAAAAAAATGTATGTACAATGAAAAATCGAATTAGAAATTTGTTTTGAATAAGTTTTAAAGATGTGATTTTTGTTGCTGATATAAACAGTTTCTCTATCTATCTAATTAGATAATGTAATGTACGACTTCTTACTAGAGCGAGAAAGTAACTCATTTCCAGAGTGGGACTCGAACCCACAACCGACACGTAATAGTATTTAACTAAGTTTTAGCGTATTATGTTTTAAGTGGAGTATTTTTTTATCTTTATTATCCGTAAAAAAGTGTACCTCCAATCATCAATTTGTAAGTAAGAAAATTAGAAAACATTGATAATTATATGCGCATACGCACGTCGGTGAATACTAAAAGACTGTTTTTACACCACAGCTTCAATGACCTGCTCATGTAATTGACATATAAAATACTAATTAGTAGACGCCAAGTGTCAAAATTATATTACTTAACATGTAATAATATGAGTTTGATGGGATGACGGTCATGGGTTTGATTCCCACTAAAAATATATAGTTGTAAGTATAAGAAATGTACATAAGTTTATATTTGTGATATATACCTACAAATTAATTATTTTCCTTTCTGCACCTCTGCAAGACAGCGCGGCGTTGTGTTCCGCCCGTCAAAACGAAAAGTGGAGAAAGAAATGTCTTTAAATGAATTTCCCCATACCTACCCTCCATAAAATATGAGTGTCACATCGTTGAGTCTCTGGTTTTTACGCAGTACTATATGTATGCAAGATTTAATAGACCAAATGAAAAAAAAGAAGTTGAATATGACCAAATAAAGTCATGAAACATATCAAGTCCACAGAACTTAGGTCCGTCGGTACTTCAAAGCCTAACCGACATCATAAAAGTGTAAAAATAAAAGCGGTTTATAATACCTATTATAATACAGCAATTGTACACTCAATACAACTTAACACTAATTGGCTGTATAAAACTAATTTTGAGCATATTTTTGTCTTTTTCTTTGTTTTATATTGTTTTTAATCTCTTGCTTTTTATGGAAATCGTATAGTATGTATGTACATCTGCGTTACAAAATCTATTAAAAACTCTTTTAATAAATTTTGTTTTATCTATACCTACGTATAATAAAAATGTAGCTGATCGCTATCTGAACGTGAACGATATATAAGAAAAACTGTGAATTTGTAATTTGTAATAGAAGCCATTTTTTTTTGTATTACAGTCTTCACTATTATATTTAGGCTAATTTTCTTTAAGATTAAAAAAGCACATAGTTCCATGTAGACGAATTTGGGGGCACTGCCAGTACATAATATATACCTTAAAACCAGACAAACAGAGGTAGCCAGTAACCCGATGTTACGTGATATTCGCTACCGTTTAACATTTGCAGCCATCAATGTGTTGCGGGCTTTTAAGACGTTTGTCGATCCACCCCTTGAATAGTCCCGAAGATATAATAACTATATAGAAACAATTTGGTGGAACTTGAGCCTAAGCGTTTGCATGTCCGTGATCTGGTGTGCCGAATAGTTCAACCGAGTAAGGCGTCCAAGGATAAAGGGTAATAAGGCTAGTTTTTTTTAAGATTAATGCTGTATCCCGCAAATAGCAGGGTAGGTAGACGGAACATGGGAATCTAGTGTTAAGACACTCCGTTCCCATTAAGACACTTTCGTCCCCCATTTTCCGCCGAATTCTGGAGGCAGTGCTTGTTGAGTGACGGGAGCTTCGCATTTTGCCAGAGCGAGGAAACTAAATATTAAATATTTTCATTGGGAAAGAGTGGGCATCGAACCCACAACCTGTAGCGCTGATTTGCACTGATTCCAGTTGATTGTCAGTGTTGTTGTCATATACGTAATTTTATTAAAACATGTCAAACGAAAAAAGGTCGAAAGAACTTAGTGTTAAGACGCTATGTTCACCAGGTACACCATAAAAATTGTGTAGTTAAACGCCGTGTTATGTCGTAAAAATGATTTAGAATTAAAAGTTTATCCAAGTTACCATTGAACTCATAATTATTATGTAATTAATTCATATTCCAATTGGGCAAATCCTTTTCGATAAGTTTACAAAGCAACAACATATACGCTTCTAAATCTCTTATATAATTCTAATAATTTTAAGAATCAGACACTAATAAGATATTAAATAATGTTAAATGAAATATATTTTTAAAAGCAAATCTTCTTACTTAAACTGATAAAGTGATTTAAAGTGATAAATAAATAATTTACTTTTATACAAATTATGTTTTATGTAATAAATAAATAGGTACTTATTAGTTAATAATAGCTATACACCACTTCTTTCTTTTTCATTCTTGCGAAAAGATTTTTTTAGCTTCACATTGTATCCCGCTCATAACAGAGCAGCCAGAGCGAACCCGGAATAACGTGCGAAGTGGCACTCAACTCAACTCAACGCCGCGCTTTGCCTCGTTACTAGAACGAGGAGACAAAAATATAAAATATTTCATTACCCTCGCATGGGAATCAAACTCACAGGCTGTTTGTTTACAGCGACATACTATAAAAGATCGATATATTATTATAAGATAATAATATGTAGCACTTTAAATGTGTATTAAATTTCTATTTAAGTAAATGATTATTTTTAAATTGGATATTCCCATTTTCCCACTCTAATTGAGAAAGCTCCCGCGTTGTAATCCACAACCCAACGCATATATATATATGGAAAAATTGGGCGGTTATTAGGGCACGGAGTGTATGGGTTCCTATTTTACTTTGCACCTTGCTCCAAAAAAGCGTAAAGCAAACCATTTTCTATATATTATAACAAATTCGGACTGATTGTATCGAAATATCTGCTACAAATTAATAATAGAAATAATATTATTATTATTCTCAATGGTATGGTGGTCACGGTAGCAAGGTAGCTACATAAAGGTACGTAGAAACAATTCCCATTATAGGTAATATTTTACGGGATATGCAGATCGCAACTTTGTTTACATTTTATAAAACCTTAAATCTCAGTTTTTATTTCTATCCAATAATATTTTAAAAATACCTTCTCTTGTATTTTTATGTAAACGCGACTCTACTAACGGGTGTGAATGAGAATCGAACTCACAACCGTCGCATTTACAAACACAATGCCCGGCTGCTATAATAAATATTGCTACCATATGTTAAAATTGCAATAATCATGTTAATAACTTTATAGTGTAGCGCCTTAAGCTTTTTAGGTTCTTTATGGGTCTATAATGCCTTTGTAAAACAATCCCTGGATTGCCTGTAATTGCTTCCTAATGACCTAATTATTGTATACGATAAAGAACCCTAACGCCCGTCGTGATTACTACGTTATATAATAAAATATGAATCTTTAAAATGTATAAACATTTTGATTCTTTAAAGAAAATATAAATTTTTTACTTGCGGCTTCGACCGCGTGGTGTAAATTATGTCCATTTGGACATAATTTAGAAATGTGTGACACATGACACTTTCAAAGTGACCAAAGTTACTCTAGTGCAAGTGTCCAAGGTTGCTTCGCTATGAATATCGTATATATAGTAATATTATACCCCCTTGGCGTTCCTTGATAAATTAAATATAAACATTTTTTTTTTTAAATTAACCCAGGAGTTTCTGAGATTAACCTGTTCAACCAATAAACTCTTCTATAATATGAAGTATAACCTAATACAACAAATATTTTTCCGCCCGTCGTGATTATTACATTACATAATAAAACATAAGGTATAACTTTTTAAATATATCTATGTATGGATATTTTTATTCTTATAAGAATACTGGTAGTTAGAATTATCTGTATTGGTTTTTCTTTGAGGAAAATAAAATATTTACTAAGCAGACTCTAACCGGATTTTTACGTAAATATTTTTTACAGTAAGTTTATTTAGTTGTAACTTTTAATGGTAATTAACGAATATAAACTAAGGTTTTACTTAAAATAATAACCAAATATTTTTATAAACTTTGTTTTATCAATAATATATATAGAAATACAAATAAAAACCCAATTAACACTAATTCTAAGAAACAATAAAACTTTCAAAGCATATCACAGGAAACTTAAAAGAAAGTTCGTTGACCGCCACAAAAAAACTCACCTTATCAAGTGACCGCTGGCACGTTGATGCAAATCTAGATCCACTTTGGCAATTTAAAACACCGTTATAAGAAAAAAGCACTTGTTTTTTTATATCAAAACAACATAATTTTAGTTAAAAACACGTTTAGATCGCGATGCGGCCTTACGTACGCCGCTTGGCACAATGGCGACAATCATAGACGACTGCGGTGACGGAGCGCTAACAAATCGAATGATAAACGGAATATGCTCAGCCAATCAGAGGCCGGCAAAACGCCCACAGAACGGAATACAGCGCTGTGATTGGCCAAGCAACTGCCATTGCCTTACGGATGTTATTATGCAGAAGACGACCAACTGTTCGAAATTCAAAATAATTTAAGCGTACACAATTGCATTGCGTCGCTTGGCTTTTTGTTTTTATTGGCATTTCACATAATGGTTTCTGTTATTGGCCTGACTAAACTACTTGGTGCGACTGCCTGTACAATGAGGAATTTTATCAAAATATGATAAGCTACAGCTTTTACGAATTATTTAGATGTTTTCTCATACAAATTCGGTGTAACTGGGACGTTTTTAAGCTTTATAGTTGGGGGTTCGAATCTTGAAATAATTATATTTTGGTGACAATTAAAATTTGTTAGACTATTACTGTTACTTATAAAGTTTGTAGCATCGAAATTAACCAATACAATTTAATATAAGACATGAGATTAAAGAGCGTTTATTTTGTTTAATTAATAAATATTTAAAATTACATAATATTGATGTCTATATAAGTTCGAAGCCGTCGTGGCGCAGTGGCACAAGATTGTGACTGTTACGCGATGGTTGTGGGTTCGATCTTCACACGAGGAGTTTATGTTAATACATAATATTTAATTATGGATTTATAACTTCTATCTAAAGGAAAATTAATAATTATTTACATAAAGTCTAAAATTACAAAAAAAATCTCTCTGTAACTGCTCATTTCCTATAGCTGGACACCATAGTTACAAGATACAAAGGCTATATGGCCGCTCATGCTACAACCGTATAATAGGTGGCCCTTGTTATATTTTCATTATACTTATTATTTTCATTATCATATTAATTCTAGATTAATCTTTAAGGACATTTTAACTTTTTTGTTTCCTTTTTTTATGTTTTGACGATTGAACCCAACTCTTTCTTGCTTCGGTTGGGTTGGGTTATTCGAGTCAGATAAATGAATTCAAATATTTAATACAATATTTAAATTAATACAAATTATTCAATGAAAGTTTATTAACACGTCTAAAGTACTTATGTGAAATGAACCCCTACATACAAGGTTACTCTATGGTTGTTAGTTCAATAAGTTTGAATTCGTTCACATTTAACTTTGAAGTGTGAATATTATGTCGTCATGTGACACTCTCAATATCTTAAAAAATATTAAAACGTTAAATGTTTGCAAATATATATTTCTTTTTCACTTTCATGCTGTATCCAGCGCATAACGGATAAGCAGACGGAAAGTAAGAGCAGAAGGAACCTGGAAACCTAATGTTCATATACTCCGATACCATTAAGATACTTCCCTTCCCCACTTTCCGCCCAATTCGGTTCTGACTTTGGATATTAGTGGTGAAACTCAACGCCGCGCTTTACCTCAGTTACCAGAGCGAGGGCCTCTAATTTTTAATTTTCTCGAGTGGGAATCGAACCCACAACCAGTCGCTACAAATGTTTGCATACATAAAATATTTAAAAATATATACAAATATGTAGGTATGTGTGTTAAGAGTAATATCACATTTTCTCAAATTCGGTCGAAACGTGGAGAAAATGGTGTCCACTAAATTCGCTTTGTCTAACCCTGCTACGCGGGATAAAGCGTGCACCTATTATATATATAACCTGTTCAGGTTGCCTTTTTAGATAAAATGATGCAAACAAAAATTATTGTTTGTTAAAATACTATAAAGAGTATTTTTTTATATAAAATACGATGTAGTTTTGAAGCTCTTAGCTTGAAAAATTTATTAAAAAAAAATCAAATTTGTATCACTTATCAAGTGGTTGAAAATTGCAAATAAAAAAATCTTTTATATTAAAAAAAATAAAATGTACTGTCTTTGTATGTAATCATTTTATCTTAGATAGATTAGGTGCTAAAATTTAGATTTCAAGATATTTTGATTAGAAGGTAGATATTACTGTGACATTTTATAGAATAGCACACTACAGCATTCGTGAGCTTCACGCTCTATCCCGCATACAGCGGGTTAGACAGGGGGAACATAAAATAGCATTCTTATTCTACCTATGAATAAGTAAAGTTTCGAAGATCAATCATATCATAAATAGTCTCCGGTAAATCAGATCAGAAGAAGTCAACTGGAATAAGTGTTCATTGCACATGTAAATTTATTTATCTCTTACACTTTCAACAAGCGAATTTGTAACGGTCTATTAATTGAACAATTGAATTTAAATTACAGTGGCAAAACGATAAAATACCTGCAAATACACGCGTTATAATGTACATCGTCTTGCATCGGCTAGTCATATGCAAAAATCATTTAGTTATATTTAAATTTCTTTTATGGCAACATATGTACCGATACGAATGTATGAATAGATATTATTTTTTTTATTGAACGATAAAAATTCTATGGAATTTGTGTGGTGCGCTTTGTGATTTTGCAAAAACCAGGGCGCGATCCGATGCCCTCGTGTCAAAAAATCACATTTAACGTTTCAATTATAACTATCGACCCTGCCAATAAAAATCGTTACCATATTATAGTCAATTTTTATTTAAATTACAATATATGTATGAATGACTTACATTATGCCCAAATTTTGTATCGATTTCCAATTTGCATGTTTTTTTGTTCGATTATTGGATCATATTTTGTGTGATCGACGTATGTTAATTTTACTTTAAGATTTTTCATTGTCCCTGTAACCGTTAGCGATCATAGCTCTAAGACAGGATCGATACTTGTATGTTATTCTTTAATTTAGTATCAGTTGCTTTCTCTATTGATGTGAAAAATGTTCTCCTTTGTGATAACACTTGACCTTTTAACGGTCTCCTCTATATGATATAATATTTTTTATTATTCATTTAAAGTGTGAGAAAAATACAATGAGAACCGATGTGATATAACTATTATTATATACAATCAAAGATATAGAATGTTAATACATTGTCATAAACTAAGATTTGACTCTTCGCCATTAGGGGCCTATTTCAGCGCTCCAGCCAAATAGTTATTTTTTTTAAATTGCGTTACTTAAAAAATCTGATTAAATTCTTATAACTTTTGTCACTAGATACCTAATCTTCATAAAAATATTTTACAGTGACTAGTTAAAGAAAAAGAAAAAGTTGTACTATAAAAAATTTTAAGATTATTTGACGAGAGAGACTTTTTTAAAGATTATTTGTTTAAAACAAGTTGATGCTTGACTAAGCCATTGGAAACATAAGTAAATTAGTGTGTATATAATTAAAATTAAAGTAAAACATTATTTTTTTAAAATAATTTTATTTAAATATTAAAATAAAAGTCGTACCAATTAAAGGTAATGCATATTATGTTATAATTGAATGCGTAACCTCGCCATATTGTCGTACCCATTGTCGGTTACAAAGCCGCCAATAAAAATCATAAAATTTACATATATTCGTGAATTACTATAAAAAAATCAATTGTAAATTTTTTTTATGTTAATCTGTCCAATCGATTTGGGAATTTGTAACGCTTTGTACCCATTATGTAATACAAATCCGTTATATTGGCATTTAAATGCAAATAAATATAATTTTGATTTAAACTATATCGATATTTCCAATGGCACCCTATCACATGAATGGGAGTGAGTTAGTGACGCGAAATTAATCGATTTTCTTCGATTGTATCCATTTTTTCATTATTATTATTATTGCATAAAGGTACGTGAAATGTATGCAAGTAAAGTGGAACTTTGCATATGTATGTATATGTTATACAAAACTATATTACTTCTGATTTATGGATATTTAAATATTTAACCCTTTTGAATAAAAATTGAAGATGTACACAATATAAAGTATTAAAAATTCGATTAGGAACTTGAAAACACATTAACTTTTAGGTGCGATCTCTTAAGTAACAAATAAAGTAACTTCACTACGTTGATTTCACTAATTGTGAGTAATATTTTCTAGTCTAACTTTAAACAAAAATTAACTAATATATAAAAAAATACTAATTAACTAATATTTTTTTTATAATTTAGCATTTTGTTAAATATTTACAGGAAATAAAAGGTTAGAAGGTGTGTTTAATTATCCATCTTTTCTTAAGAACATATGGTTAGTTTTTAAACCCATACTTTTGAATACAGCTATCAATTACTTTTGAATATCAATTGAATAATAACTTTTCAAAATCGTAATTATTTACATAGACATATCTATCTAATAGCAATATATATATATATATATATATATAAATAAAGAAATAAATTATGCGATTTAATTTTATTTCAATAAGAGAGAAAGGGAGATAGAGAGAGAGAGAGAGAGAGAGAGAGAGAGATATGTACTTCCTGTTTCACAAGATATCAAAGAAACGGGAAATTAAAACAAAATAATAATAATATACCATTATTTAGCACTTTGTTTACTTTTCTCACCCTAGTGATGTGCCCATCGCTTGTCGATGAGTGTTGATGTCATCGAGAGTGTGTGCAATTGATGCATAATCTGTAATTTTTTTCGAGTGCTTTTTATCTGATTGTTGGCTTATTGTTCAATTGCTTGTTGTTTGAGGAAAGTGAACTTAGAGTTAGAAATATTAATAACAATGTACCTATGGGTATTTTAACGTCTTTTCTATCTATTTTTTTGCCCATTTTGATGATCCTTAATGTCCGATTTTGATCATTTTAAATTTAGTGTTCAGTGTTTGAATATTTTTGTTCCTATATATACAAGTTAGGTGTAAAACATTGGTAAAGACTAAGAATGTATAGAAATTATCGAATTTTTTTATTAATATATTTTTAAACTAAATAAAAAATGTTTTCTAATGATTTTAACTAATATAACGATAAAAAATTAAAATAATGATTTACAAATTGGCATTAAAGTCCCAAAATATAGTATTAAATTAAAACTACAAATAACACACATTAATTAAACAACCAAAAATATTTTGACAAGCGTTCACATCACTTCCAACATCCACACGAGTGATTCACTAATTCAATTAATAAATAACAAAGTCAGTACAACGAAGCTGGTTTTTGCGTCAAACAAATTTTATTCATATAGGTTTCACTGTGGCCCCCTCGAATTAAATACCTTTTGATTGTCGATAGAGCGTAAGATCCGTCCCTTAATCTCTGTTGATCATTTAACGTGTCCGATTGTGGGATTTCGCGAATTGTACGGTTTAAGTGATGAGATTTAAGTAATTTGCTATTTTTTTCTATATTTAGTGTGTATGTCAGTTTAGTCATGTTCTAAAATAAAATGGGTTCGAATGAGAGATATCAATGTAAAGCAGATTTCAAGATCATTATTTTTTTTTCTTTTTCGTTTTAAAGTTATTGTGTGGTGCAGAATGACTGAAACGCGACGGTCATGGATTCGATTCTCACTCGGTCGAACGATTTGTTTTTATTTATTCACTCTGATGAAAAGACAAAGCGCGACGTTGAGGTCCACCTTGAAACATTTGCAGGGCGTGAGGAAAGCAATGACTTAACATTAGGCTTACTCTGCTAAATATTTATTTAACTTCTATCTAAAATCTAACTTACGCTTATAATGATACCTAAATTAAAAAATATTTACCGCTACCTCTTATAAATTAAACGTCAAACCAAAATCTCACTGCGAAGGTGGAAATAATGAAACCTTATTACTTTTTTTATTATATTCCTCATGCAAAATTGAATTTTAATACACAGTAATAAAATTTAAAATACAATTGACAATAATCGCCAATACTTATTTGTTTAGGTGCAATGATATCTTCGAATCGGTAGCTACGTAACGTATTCAAAGTGTTTAATCCGGCAGAACTAAGTGGGTGCTCAGTAAAACCAGAAAACTTAGATGAGATCTGCAGATTTAATTTAGCTTCTGTTTAACGTTGGGCTAATATAGTGTAACTTTTTGTATGGGAAATCTGTGTAATGCAGTTTTTTGTGTGGGTAATTGTTGTGGTATAAATGTTACCTATTACATATATATGTACATATAGGTAATGAACAAATAAGAGGTAATATACCGTTATCTCTTACTTACCTATACACATATATGCGAACGGGTGTTAAATAAACAGACATTCAATACATTTTCTTTAGAAAGACGCAAAAGAAAAGCATATCACAATAACTTGAGCATCTGCTTTTAGGCTGTATTCAAGATTACCGTTAAGTTTTCACAAGGTACCCATCTGCCACTTAAACTATTGAAGAGATTCTCTTAACAAGCAAACACGCGAATAATTAAAAGATCTTTCTTATTCACGCAATAAGTTATTACAGTTAAATCCGTAGCACATGACGATTGTAGATTATAAGTACTTTATTAAAAAAAAATCAATAGTATCACCGACTAGAATCACACTTTCTTCCGTTTAAGTGGACAATAAATACAAATATATAAACTTAAATCCCTATTTCAAAGGGCAAAGTAGAATAAACTTTACGTTTAAAGAATAGAGTGTGTATTCGACCGGAAGTCGTTAAATGGTCAGTCTATACCGGATGTGGAAAAAACTGGTTGTATTTAAGTCGCATTAGTGAGATAACAATCTGATTCGAAACGCAGATTTGCTTTTAGACAAGGCTGACTGCGGTTAGTCTTTGTACTTTGAAAATGTTTTAAAAAAAAACACACATTTTTCGTTATTTGTAACGTTTAAACACGTTTTGTAAATGAATGTGGGTACTTGTAACTATTAAGAGGATTATCGATATTCGGTTGTAAATTCCCACAGATTTTCTAGTTTTTTTGTTTATTTGTAGCGTGGTTAGCATAGGGAACCTGGGATCCTAGTGTTACGACACTCCATTCCCAGTAATACCTTTCCGTTCCACATTCGTAATTCTGTAGGCCGAGATATGTAGGCGTTGCATATTAATTAATACAAATTCATGTATTCTGATGATTTAGGTTTCTATACCTGCCTATTGGTAATTATCATCAGCAGGTTCCCTCACATGGTGATATAGTAAAAATAAAAAAGTTGCATATAGCACTGTCTTGACACTAGGTTTCGAGGTTCCTTCTGCTTACTCTGCTATGTACGAGATACAATGTGAAGCTAAATAGAAAGTTACAAATCGAGTTGAGAGTAAAGCGTGTTGAAAAGGTGTTCAAATAGTGAATGAATACATGAAAAAAAAATTACGAAATTTAAAATTTTACTAAGTAAGTCGGAAGCAACTGAAGTTTACATACACAATAATGCTAAGCTCAAACGTGTGCTTCCTTTAATTCCGCCAAAATGACGAACAACAATTCCATTAACATCTTTCTCATAGATGTTCCGCTAGTATATATATATATATATATATATATATATATATATAATTTGATATTTTTTTTAAGTATTCTCTTGCGCTTCGCAATTGTGTGGATTCTTATAAATCAAATAGAAAATCTCGTTTTTTCCCGTTTCCGTAGGAATTTGGAGAAACCTTCTCTTAGTGCTCTATTACACTCTCTCACATATATAAATTACACATTAAAAGATACAAAGTAGGTATTTTATGTTTAACATCGATGTCTTTATGAAGCTGATTGTAGAGACTATTGTCTATGATTATAATTTTAATTAGTTTTAAGGAAACGAAAGTGTCTCAACATCACGGTCCCTCTGCCTATCCTCCTATGTTCAAGAATTAGCATAAATAAAAAAACTATTGCCTTGGTTAGAGAAAATCCGTTCAGTTCTAGTCAACAAGTGAGAATTGAATATCTAATGCGGCAATAAGTGTGACGCCAAAAATATATTAGCCTTGTCAAACGGATTTGCAAATAAAATAACTCATTGCTCCGAATAGGAATCGAACCCAAAAACTAATGCGTTTACAACCACCCTATTGCTATTAAATAATAGCACCACGATGGCTATTAAAAATACCTATTAAAATATACTCTATAACCAAATTTATGTTAAATTATTTATTATTACTGTTCACCTCTCAATAGTCGACGCGAAGTGTTTTTGAATTAATGTATTAAATTAAAAATTTCTGATTAGCTAATAACTAATGAGATTTACATATTGATACCTTAATAATTATATGCGGTTGTGATATGAGAAACAGAAGCGCTTTAAATAATTTATTATAAAGCACCAGCTTTGTCCTGCTACTTTGTTCTCGTGACCAAATGGTCCACAAAAATAATTCTATGTTCCCAACGTACCTCTGACCGGTACAGTGGGTTCCTTTGAACGATTAATGTGATGTAATGTAGCCTACCACAATAAGTGGACTATCCGAGACTAAAACTCTATTTTTCAATTCGAAATATTTAGTAATTACTTCCCAAAAATACTGCGTTGAACCAGACAAACTATTGAGCTTTACATTTTTTTTTCAATTACCTCTTGGGACATTAATTATGTTCATTTCCTTGTACTCAACTCAACGCCGTGCTTTATCTTGTTACCCTCTGGTAACAAGATAAAGCACGGCGTTGAGGTCCGCCATTTATCAACTTAAACGAAAATTATCCAAAAGTATTAAGCAAACCAATTCTAGAACACCAATATCTACTTCAATATTTCAACATATTTATTAGCAAATAGGATTTTGCATATTTAATTTGAAATATCTTACAAATCCATGGTCGTACAAATATGAATAATTATCATCAAAATTTGTATGCGGATATATATTGATATAAATATATTAATTTATGACCAAACTTAGTGTCTTTTTATAATCATTAAGATAAAACTAACTTAACAATCTATTCAAAGAATATATTGTATATCTATTTAATAATTTATCAATTCATATAAAATTTTTATAATTTTTGGGATCAAACTTCTAGAATAGAAGTTTGAAGCTATAATAATAAAAATATAAATAAACCAGCGTCTAAACGCGGCTTCACCCATGTAAACTTAATGTTATATTATAACCAAATTATACAAGAGTTTTATATAAATTTTAGCCCATATGATATTTCCGATATATAAGGTATATTATTGTAAAGATTCATCTAAATCCGCTCACAAGTTTTTGAGTAAAATTGGAACAAGCATCCTTCCTCACAAACTTTGACATTTATAATAAAAAATAAATAAATCTGCTTCACGCTGTATCCCGCACACAGCAGGGTAGGCAGAGGG
>DWAO01000929.1:0-21575 GCA_018230605.1 Heliconius congener | reverse complement strand
ACACCACCAGTACCAGGATGATCCTATTCTAGGCCGGGATCACACGGCACAAAATCAATTATATAGAACCCAGAATCTATTATACAAATTTTACAGGTATCTACCTCATCTTACAAATTCGTCATATTTATTTTTTATCAGATTCAGACGGCGTACGGCGACGGCAGAGTTTCTGAAGTAACATTTTCATCAATATTTATGTTTTCCTTGTCTGTCCTTGTTGAGTCTTAAGTAGAAACTTAAGACGCAGCATAAGGTTTTTGTTTTCGTTTTTAAAATTACCATTTATTAAATAAAACAAAAGCATTAAATAAAAATAGTATTGTATCATACGGAAAAATAATCGAAACTAGTTCGAGGTCCCGAGGAATCAAAGTTACCCAGATTGACAGTAATGTTTTGAATATAGAATTGGATCTACGAAGTTTGTAGATAGATTGGAGACTTAAGTTAAAATGTAAATTAAAGAACTGATGCAGAACTTTTGTGCTATCAGTAATTTATTAGGAATTGCGTAGACTAGAGTGTTAAATCTTTTACTAGAGAAACAAACTAAAGAGAATAATTAAAATTTTAATTATATTCTATACTTTAAATATATGTTTTGCCACACTTTTCCCTTAGCGTCCAGTTTCTATTTCATTTGACCATATTTAGAAGAATAAAAATAATAATTAGATCTCCAAGTTTAAATTTCAATCATATTTAATCAACAGATAAATATAAGCAGTTATAGTCACCTTCACTATATCTAACGCTTACACTACAAATTCATAGACTATTTATAGTATTACCATGATAACAAACATGTTAATTTGAATTTAGCTCTGCATTACGTTAATATATACATACATAAAGCAGATTTAGTATTTAAGTAGATTTGATCGCACGCTTATAGCTTAATGTGTAATCGTGTGAAACATTCGAGATTATTTGACGGGACACGCAATTTCGCTATTATCCTAGATGACGTGTGTCTCATATAATTTTATTAACTGTTGATTTATGTATCCGTTAATAGAGTTTATAAGGAAACAGATCTGTTGCTTCCGAGCTTTAATTTGGAAATCTTAGTGTTTGTCTATTTATGTATATATACATTTATTTCAAAGAAGTTAGACAGTTTTGCAATCCATACAATGTTATAGTAGATTTTATATACATAAAATAACATATATATAATTTCTTTTATTTAATATTGTGCTCCAATTATGTTTTTTTAGAGGATGATATACGTAAACAAAACAAGTGTAATACAAAGTAACATCTTGTATATCTGCTAAAATGAGTTTTCAATACATTTTACGATTGCTTCGTACCTAGGTATGGTTTAAACCATAGAATACTATTTTTGAATATATAATAATTAGAAGCAAGCTGATGGTTCCATCTGAATTATTAAAAGTAAAATATATAGCATTTTAGGCGTGTGTGCTTGTAACACTAATTTGACTATTTTAATAAAATTTAATATTTAACTATTTTTTTTTATTTAGTAAGTTATATTTTATTTAGTAAGTTATATTTATCGAAATAAGACTTATGAATTAAAGTACTACAACCTAATGTATCTACCAATATTAAGTTTATTCAGAAAACAAATATGATCGTTATTTCTACAAGAAGAGGAAGATGCATAAAAAAGTAAATATATTTTATCACACAGTTTGATGTTTCATTTGTTGATATTAGAATTTCCATAGTAGGGAGACTCGGTAAAGAGACTACAAAAGGGACTGAAATCACAAAGCGCCCTTCTCATTTTATATTCTAAGCTCATTTTACACGTCATTAAGAAATTGCACTACTTTGTAAAAAAAATCATTTTTTCTTTATTTTTCGTAATATAAAAAAATGTCAACACATTTCATTATTTTATTTATTTTTCTAAAGTTAGTTAACACTTGTGGCTTGATCCTCACTTGAAGAAATGAAATTTATATTTTCATTATTTCGCTTCAAAGTGCGGCATTGAGTTCAGCCATTCAATACGCAAAGCTTCCAGAATTCGGAGGGAAATGAGGAACGGAGTATCTTAATACTAGGTTCCCTCTGCCTACCCCGCTGTGTGCGAGATACAGCTTAAAGCCGATTTAATTTTTTTAAATTACGAACTGGCTTACAAATCTTCTATGATATACATTACGACTAGATTTTATATTCGGCTGCACGCTTTATCCTGCATAACAGAAAAGTAGAAAGAGTCATAGAAAAAGTAGTATCAATACCTACATTACGTATACTATTAAATAAATTAAATAAATTGTAATGCTAATATTATATTTATATGCTAATATTATATAGTAAAATAATTACCTGGACGTCTGTTCCGGTGGTAGGAAGGTCAAATTTATAGATTGGTACATTCCCAATATCTGAAACAAAATAAATAAATAAATAATTAACACAAAAGAATAATTTCAATCAACATTCAATAATTTTTCTCGACTGCTAAGGAAGGGTTATGTCTTTATAAATATCATTCATCCTTATCATATCATCCATCTTTATAAATACAACTTAATAATAAAAAGGAGAACCGTAGAGAGATTTTCTATAATTTTAAATAGTTTTTTTTTATTTCAATTTAAAAATAAAAAATATTCCCATAAATATAATGAATAAAATAATTAAAAGAAACATCAACCACCATTCATTTTTCTTTAATCTTATTCACCGTTGTGAAATTATGGTAAAATAGAAAAAAAATGTCGAAAAGACTTAAAGAGCAAAAAATATATATTTGTTATATAAGCGAAACAATGTTCACAATTATTTATATTTAATAATAATACGGAAATTTTAAAAGTAGGTATTGAGGTTAATATGAACGATATTTTTACACCAGGTTATAATATAATTGTATAAGATGACCATTATTTAGGTCATTCTTACTTACACAATTTTAATTTAATATCACAATAGATATTTTTTGCATAAAACCATTTAACAAATGATTAACATTTTTAAAAGTGTTATTCCACACTTAGTTTATACCATTAAGTAATATTGGTATATACATAATATGTACAAATGTATTTAATTTAAGAAGCTCTCTAAATAATGATATATGTAGGTCACAGAAAATCGTCTTAGAAATATAAACTAGAGGAATTATCAATAACTTGGATCAATTTCAAGGATTATCCAGCATTAAGGGCAGAATAGTAATTGGGATTGCGGAAATCCTATGCATAATGTTGTTTATAACAATACTTACCCCAGTTTGTTTACTTAGTTATCAAAAGTAAAGCGTTACTTTGTCGAGATGGAGACAGGAATATTAAAGGCAATGATATAGAACGATATTATAATTTACGGTACTTAAGATTTTTATTTAAGTTTTTCCTTTTTATTTTTTAAGTTTATTACGTGTATTATATTATTTAATAATAGCGAAAACATAAGTGTTTAAATGAAATATTCCTCTTCAATATGAGTTACAACAGTAGAAATGTAGTTTCTTGTAAAAGAAAGGCATTCGTAAGAGAGTTACCGCTTATCGATTCTCACTTTTGACAACAGTTCACATGTGGTGAGCGCGTTATTAACAAAGAGGATCAATTCGCCGATATCAGGGACGGCCCTGCCCGCAGATGACCGTGTCCCGATGACCTACATGCAAGATTCACTGATTTCATGTGCAAATCAAACATATGCATCTAAATTATAAAATTTTAATAGTTATGGAAATTGCTTTCTATAAAAATAATGATTATGGAATACGCATATATTTTTAGTATTCATTAATATTAAATATATTGTCAAGTATAATGTTCCTACCTACCTTTGAACCTACCTATTTGTAAAATTTAAAATTTGCTTTTATATCTCTTGGTCCGTGAGTAAAAACATAAAGTAAAATCAAGTTCTTGTAAAGAATAACTCGTATTGGGCTGTAAAATTGACACTAAAGTAAGAGTGTCTGAAACAGGCTGACATAAACAATGCTTTACGACCACATTGCTTGTGGCCTCCACGCTCATGGCCGCACTAAAATGCTCGAGGAGTAACAAAGACAAGGCTCCAATATTCAGTAAATCATATCACTTCATACTACTCATAGTATAGTCTAAATTTCACATTCATGTTTTTGCTTTTTGGTATTCACAATTAAAAAATATATATTTAAATCCTTATTAATCGAAGTGGAAGAACGAAGACAAAAATAGTGTCGATCATTGGTACTTGCCGGTTACTACTGCTCTATATTAATTTACATAAATGTTTATTTCAAAATTTAAGACAATAGAAATATCAAAATATTTTTTAACTTTAATTTGTCCGTGTAGGACTATTAAAAATAATCAATATTTATGATAGAGTTCAGGCGTCACACCTGTTGGCATACTAAAATATTTTACAGGCTATTAAATGTAACCAACAGAAGTTTTCAGCCATTTATATGTTGGAATCGTAAATCATTTCACAAAGGTATACATTACAACTGTGCTTGCAACAATAAATTATGTTCAATCGGTTCAATCGTTGAATCATCTTTACGTAATTAATTAAGTGGTCTAATAGAAATTATCGCTACTTACATTTGACAAGATATTTTATTCCTAGGCTTCAATTTAAATACTTATTTTTATTTTATATTATGCCTTTGCATTATAAAATGCACTTAAGATAAGTCCTTGTAAGATAGGTTTACAGTAACAGTGTTTACAAAACAGATTTAAGGGCAATAGTAGGTAATATAGAATAATGAATCAACACACGTGAAGGAGAAAAGGAATGCACCTAATACAATATAACAGTTGCAAACAAAGAGTTCCCGGCACGCGACCTACTTCCTATAGAACTACTTTATTAAAGTTACAACGAAGCATCCGAACAGAAATAATAGTTCAATAAATACTACACTATTATTCCGCGAAAGCTTATTGCCATATTGTGCAGTCGACTAAGCTTAATACACCGTTATGACATTGCTAGTTCTGCCGTTACAGAGATGCAACTTTTACTGGCGTGACAAGATGAACGTTCATATTTATTATATGCTTCTACTGTATATGGAAATCTCACCGTCTTATTTTTCGCTAAAATGTTTCATTCAATTAAATAGTAAATAGTATATATAGTACGTAAATTAAAGGGTAATAACGAAAAGAAACAGAAAATAATTTCTGTAGAATAAATTATGAATTAAGATTAATGTAGGACATTTTCATTACTTAAAATGAAAGCTGCTCAAGCAAAGTAAAAGTTTGCAACGTCCCATATATCCTAACACCCGGTGCCCCAGTTAGCGATCAACAAAAGAGTGGCTATTAAAACCCGTCCATGTGTGTTAACTAGTTTAGACCCTTTGTCTGTTATACGTACTCGAGGCTCTAAAATAAAATAAAAGTGGAAATCGGGACAATATATGCACTGCGCTGTGCAGAGATCCACTATGTAGCCACGCCACTTCGCTGCAGGCCACTACACGCGGTCGCCTTTTCTCAATAAAGAAAAGAGAAACGGAAGCGATTGCTGTGAGCGCTTATAAATGTACAAATAAAATTTCTTTTATGCAACATAATATAAAAACAATTGTTATATGCATTAGCAAATATATATTGCGAATAGTAGAGTATATTAATAGCAATTTTCAAAATCCATTTGAAATTGAAAATATAAGCAACGTCTAGACATATAGAAGTATTTAACAGTCCATTTAATTATAAATTAAAGAAATAAATTATGCCGTAATATAACAAGAAGTCAAGCAAAAGTATAAAAAGCCGTCTTCAACCAACCATATTTAATAGAGCCAGTAATTGAGTTAAGTTCCCATCGTTTTCAGTGCAGCGTAAATAATATTCGGGCGCAATATTTAGAAGCGGGGGCGAGCCTGAACTACTTTGCACCACCAGCGTCACCGCAATCAATTTGTTGACTCGTGGCCATTAACACTAAAATAAAAAAGTGGTCTGGTTATTTAGTATTCGTTTAAAAATATTTAACTGTAGTAATGTAAGTGATATTGTATAGATATTACAGTAGCACATGTAAAAAACAGTGATTATTTTTAGTTGACAAAAATAAATAAATGGAAAAATATTTTTCCATAAATGTCTATTTAGTTAAATTAAAAATAAAACTATACATATTATTAAAAAGCAAAATTGTTTTTTTTAAGTTATTCATGTGATCGACATTTTTTTATAACCATCCACGCCACATGCACTCGTCTAATGGAAATTAATCGATACCAACCCTACTCCCCTATTTAACCTTTCAAAAATCGGCATATTAGACTACGCAACAAGGCAACAAAATACATTGATACTTGTAATATGCTTAAATATTAGGCATTGTTGAAATTGTGTTTTTTGGTATTACTAACTACTACCTACTTACTATTTGTAGTGTAGTAGTTTCTGTTTTTAGTAACAGAATTTCGTATGTTAATTTTATAATAAAGAACTGTCTGTCTTTTTCAAATTCAAATCAAAGTATAATTATCTGTATTTCTTTTGAGAATCATTAATCATGTTCCTGTTCCATCGTCGTAAATCCAGTTTATCACAGAGGCGGCGCGTTGAATGAGCTAGTAAAAGTTTTTATGGCTCGATCACACTTTTCATTGTGCATACATAACAGCAGAGGGGGCGGCACGCTTATAGAAAATTGGTGTATAAAAACAAAATAGGATGTACAATTTTTGTGCTAAAAAGTAATAAAATAGTTATATTTTATTGATATTTAAATATTCATTAATTATTGAAACATGTAAAAAGAAATACTTGTTCTATATTCATTGTTAAAATATGAGCTTTTAATTGTTTTGTAGTTGACTTACTCTAAGTGAATACACAATATAAGGCTGCTAATTAAAAAGTGCCAAATGTCCAATTTAGTAGTCAAAGAAGGTTATTTAAGTTCGAATATGAATGTGGCATTGTACGTAGCAGACATCAAAAGGCTTATATCAAAGACGAGTGTTGGCATATGGGGTAGCTAGGGCAATATGGGGTCCCGCTAGTTCAAATTTTACACGTACCCAATTCGCAGTAAAATCTGGAATATCCCTTTGTTTCTGTTGTACGTACTATTAGCCGCGTAAAGGTTGATGATGTTTTTAAAAATTTTAACTCATGAAAATGTTAAAGCTTTAAGAAAAGTAAATAAATATGAAATTAAATATCAGATGTCTTGCACACAATTCTATTAAATTGGACGTAAAACAAAAATAACAGGAACAAGAAGTCTACGGGGTTGGATGTGTAAAAATAAAAAAATACAAATACTAAAGTTTATTATGTTAAATTATTTATCCTATTACGCTTCAATGATGTGAATTTTGTATGTTTGGCATATCTTTTACAGGAAGTAAAAGAACATCTTATTAAAATAAATGTTCACAGGATATATTTGAAATGGCCCCATCAATAACGACGGTTGATGGATAAGATTCCGGGAACGTTAACAGTGCATTAAGTGACGCTACAAATAAATAGTGCTATAATTTCGAAATGGGACTTATTAAGACCAGTTTTACTTTCTCGACTGTTATTGTAGATCTGATAGGTAACAATTTACTGTTTATCATAGAATGATTTTCTTGTGATGGCTCATTTAACGTTATGTCTTTTTTTATTGACATTGCATGTGGGTGGTGTATTCTGTTTTCTTTTTATTTTAATGCAATATTCTCATGAAATTAAAATAAAACTTCTTTTTTCTCTGTAAACTTATCTGTAGTCATTGTTAAGTACTGAAAGTACAATAAAAATTTAGGCTCAAACATATTTATTTTCAAGCTAAATATTTTGATTGATAGTCATGTATTTAATAAAATAATAAATGCTAGCTAGAGAATAAAATACAAATTACCTAAAATTCTGAACTTTCTGCGTAGCATGTGCATATTTAAAGTTATCTAAATCTAAATATCATGTTTTTACGGGCATCCTGCAAACCTGCAACATATGGAGATAACTCCTCAAATCAAGCACACCTTTTTATCAGACACTTGTCGTTATTAAACATATTATTAAAGTTATAAATACATACATAGCATACGACTCACACATAAAACTTTTGCCCCAAATTTTTGGACAACTCTACAAACAACAAAAATAGATGAATAAGATAAAGCTCGTTCTATATTATTCGCCGAAGCGAATAATATAGAACGAGCACTTCATTGTGAATAATAAATGAAGTGTCTCAAGATGGAATTGCTACTCAAGGAAGTGGAACTGACAAGAATGGATTCCATTACACTAGCTGCATATGAACCCACTAATTAAAAGTTGCTCTTCGAACGAATCAAAAGCAAGTTTCTAAGGATACGAAAAAAATGCTAAGATATTTTAAAACTTTTTATTTTAATACTGGCGGCCCACTCGCGTCTTCGGCTTTCAATCATGAACAACTTGTTTTCATAATTCTGTATACTAAAGTTACAAGTTAACTTAACATTTAATAATATTTAATTTTAATAATAAAATT
This sequence comes from Heliconius congener, assembly GCA_018230605.1. Lineage (NCBI taxonomy): Eukaryota > Metazoa > Arthropoda > Insecta > Lepidoptera > Nymphalidae > Heliconius > Heliconius congener. The sequence goes on along the minus strand of DWAO01000929.1, from coordinate 13,127 downwards.
TATTAATTAGGATTAGATCAAGAGAAAAATAAAAAAATGGTTTGCAAAACAATAGGTGACCGATACAGATCACGTTGTTTCAGAATATAAACGAAAGTTCGTTTCACCGTGAGATCTGCCTCTAAATAAATCGTATTTTAGAGACAATACAACGATTGTTTCCTTTAAAAATACGCCACAACTTAGGTTAGTGTATGAAAATAAATTTGATGTATTTCACTTTTGGTCTTTCATCATCATAATCACATTTTATCTCTTAAAGTCTTACTTTGAAAATACAAAATTATTTGCAACTTTCTTATTACTGTAAATTAAAAATTTACAATAATAACTACTTATTTATCTCAGTAGTATTCGATAATTTAATAAAAGTAATAAATATTCAAATATTCTCTAAAAGAAAGCGGATGTTCTCCTTAAAGGAACTCCTTATTGAATCTACATCATCGCGTTGACAGTCACACGACAATAATAATGAATCTATATCTATATTTTTTTAAGATCACATTTTTATTTATATAAGTTAATCCATATAATAACATAATATTTTGAATAAAAATTGTTATATAGGTTTACGTAAACCAGCGCTATTCACATTTTACGTATTGTGTTACCAGTCAATAAGCACCAAGAAAATTTGTATGCGCCTTGTAAAGCGAATTGGCCATTGTTAACATATTGATTCGACAATAGTAAACTGCGCCGGCTCCTGTGTGACCTACATACAGCCTGTGACCTAACACCAGAGCCCATTAGTATATTAAACTAATCTTGCTACCTACAAGTCTGATGCACTCAATCAAATGGTTTGCTCTAATCTCCAGGTGTATTTTTGAACTGAACATTTGGGACTATTTCTGACCTCTTTGTCTGCAAGCTTTATATTGTTTATTAAGAAATAAGAAGAATGTGAATTATTTTAGGGTTATTATGCTAGTTAAAGTGTTATTTGAGCATTTTGATAAATTCGGCTGTTTTAAAAATTCTGAATTATAATTTTATAAATTGACGCTGCAACTATACAAATATTTATGTAATAATTTGAATTACTTCCGTTTTCTAAGAACATTATCATTTCAAAGACAATAACCATACATTCAAAAGTTTCAATAAAACAATTATTTTGTAGTTATTCTGTAGAAAGTAGAAAATGGTTCAATTTTCTAATATTTATATAACAATCACACAGACAAGCAGACTAAAATTAAAAAAAAATGTTTTGGGTTCTATTACATTGATTAATACCCCAAATAATAGATTTTCTCATATGTCTTTTATGTACAGATTGCGATCTTTATTAGCGAATCTTATTATATTTATAGATTTTAGAAGAATGATACAAATAGCTATACACCAAACTTCAATCTATACCATATAAATAAAATTTTAGTGTCTGTCTGTGATTTCAAAACAACCGTAATTTTTCAAGTCTTCTATAAAACTAACAACTTAAATCAGCTTTGACTCGTCGCCTCGCCCTAATGTTTATTAGCTTTTACGACTATTATCTTTGTGACAGGAAAATAAATTTCAATTGTCTGTACAAATAGATAGTAATTGCTATAAGTCTCTGCGCATATAAAAATTTATTGTCGAAATAAATGAATTACTGCAGTTAAACGAACTGATTGTAAGTTCAATATTGTCAGTGTATAGAAGGGCAGTAGTCAGTATCTAATGTTATTTATTATTAAAAATATGTTTTCTATTTAATTTGTAAATTTTTTTGCAATTTTAGTTGTTAGCATAGCAAGTTATCAAAAATGTTGCTACGAGTAGGCTCGGAAGATCCATTTTGCAATTTTAATTTTGTAGAGAAAAATGTGTAAATCCTTCTGTTTACTATAAATATATATATCTATAATAATTGTTAATTTTCCTCGTCAACAAAAATAAGTTTTTAATTCAAATTATCGTTACTCGGCTTCCTTAGTAAAGACTATTAATAGACTTTCTAGTAGTGGTTCAATAAATAAAGTTCTCTCTCGTAACTAATTTCCGTAATTATTATATAATTTGTAACCGTCACCACTTGGTTTTTAGATTTTATAAACTATGCTGTAGTATGTAGGGTGTATGCTTTAGTTATAAAGTTAGTTACAAGCGCTAGTTACATTTTTGCCTATTTAGCCTATTTTTATAATGTTGAGACCAATTTTTAAGTAATCTATGAAATGTACAAAAAATATGAACTATATAGAGTTAGTTAGGAAAGCTTTTTACTATTAAATAATCAATAGATAAACGTGTAATAGGAAGAACTGACAAGGGCAAGTGTTTAGGGCTAATCTATGACTATATTGGATAAGGGTTACGCCGACTCTACTTTTAGGGTTATTTGTATCTCCGATCTGTAAGTAGCTAATACTTAACTAAATGTAAATCGTATTGGAAAATGTTTCTTTACTCTTTTTAGTGAAGTATTTAATTATTATATTATAAAAAAATCTGTTTCACAAATCAGGCTAGGCAGAGTGGCAGACGCCGCGTTTTGCCTCGACATCAGAGCGAAGTATATTTCATTTCCTCGATTGTGAATCGAACCTATAACCCGTCGCGTTTACATTTATACTTTTTACCCCTGGCCTTATAAATATGTAAGTAAAATTTATTTAATATATACACCTAAAGACAAGAATTAATACTAAAAATAGAAAAGCCCAACGCAGTGTCAGAAAAGGGAAAAATATCTACACTAGCGAAGCCGATTTAAAGTTAAGTTTTTCACGAAAACATGTGAAGGAGATTACCATAAACAAACGATCCCGTTTAAAATTTGCACTTCACTAAGGTATTTAAATACGAGGACGAGCCTATATTGAATGCTCGGATACAAATTAGCATGTCACAGACACGTGACAATATACGCTCGCTCCATAGACTTAATGAAGGGTGAATAGTAGTTAAAGGGATTTATTAAGATATATAAGTCAGCTTGAATAAGATATATAATCTTGATGTTTAATATTAAGTAGGTAACTTGAGTATCTATATTCTCCAGTATATTTATCAAAGTAAAAAAATTAAATCAGCTTCACGCTGTATCCCGCACGCAGCAGTGGCAGAGGGAACCTAGTGTTAAGGCACTCCGTTCTCCACTTTCTGCCGAATTCTAAAGGCATTGTGTGTTGAGTGGCAGACCTCAACACCGCGCTTTGCCTCGACACAAGCGCGAAGAAATGGGAATATAAATTTAAGTAAATATTTCATCTCCTCGAGTGGGGATCGAACCCACAACCAGCCGGGCGGTTTTACAGTCACACTTTGTGCCGCTGCGCCACGACTGGCTTCATTTATCAATATAAGTCTATAAATTATGAGAAATTAGTCCACCTTCAATTTACCCGAATAATTTAAAAAAAAATCTAATTATATTTACGTTACGTAACTCACGTTCAGGAAAAGTTCACAAAAATAAAAACTTACAATTTGAAAAACTATTTAATAGATAAATTCTTGAACAAAGCTCAAAAAATAACAATTTACAAAAAGGAAAAAGCATTTTGCGTAATTCAAATAAAAATACCAATAAAAGTGTTCCCAAATAAATCAAGGGGCGGCTTCAAATGTTATTTCAGAGTTTATGTTGGCGAAACTCAACTCCGCGACAGCCCGCTCAATAAAAACTAATGGAGACTCGCTTAGCGATTCCATTTTATTATATTGTTTTTTTTAACAGTGTACTCTTCTCACGAAATGATTTTATTTTCACATAATTAGTTTTTTTTTATAATATTTTATTCAGAAAAAAAAAATAAAACTTAAAGAGATTAGAATATAAGTGAAAGTTGTATTTTTTAATTACTGTGTGTTAAATAAAAATAATAATAATAATCAACCGCCACCAATTGTTTGCGTTGTTGTTACATAGTATATACATACTATATATATAGTAAACAACACTTGCGGCAAACAATATTAATCTGCACTTAAAATTCACTTTGCTCAAAAGTGGCGATGGCGGTGCTTTTGCGAAATTCCTAGAAAATCGATTTAATTGAAGTAGAAGCTCCTATAGCTGCAAGATAAAGCGAGTGGTATCAAAATGTCCTGACCGAGCGCCAGGATTGTCTTTCAACTGGCATACAGCCAAGCTCTCTCACCAAGTTAAATTTCGGGATAGAATAGAGTAACGAACCAAGAATATTTATTACGGATCGATATAGTGTGTAAAAATAGAAGTAGAACGTCACAATATACATTTTGCATTCATCCTTACTAATTTTACTTGCAACATAAATATAACGTTTAGAAAAGTATACTTTTGTTTATCAGCTTCACGCTGTATCCCGCACACAGCAAGGTAGGCAGAGGGATTCTAGTGTTAAAACACTGCGTTCCCCAGTTTCCGCCGAATTCTGAAGGCATTGAAGGCGTGTTGAGTGGTGGGTTTCTCAACGCCGCTCTTTGTTCCGACACCAGAGCGAAAAAATAGAAATATAAATTTAAATAAATCTCGAGTGGGGATCGAACCTACAACCGTCGCGTTACAGTCACAGCTTTGTGCCGCTGGGCCACGACGGCCTCTGATGGAAAATTATACTACAAGCATATTTTAATAATAATATCAGCTTCAAGCTGTATTCCGCACACAGCAGGGTAGGCAGAGAGAACATTGTGTCACACTCCATTCCCCACTTTCCAACGAATTTTTCGAGGCATTACGTGTTGAGTGGCGGAACTCAACACCTGGCCTTGATGCCAGAGGAGAAAAAAAATGAAAATATTAAAAAATAATAAGTAATTTCCTCGAGTGGGGATTGAACCCGCGCGTCGCGTCAAGTTACGACATCCCGTTACAGTCAAGGTGTATTTTACATATAATTTATTTGCAATCAAATGTATTAACAAACGCAGCAACTAAATCAATTAATTGTTCATTCATGTTTAAACAATATTCCGACCTTAGATTTAACCACTAAACACACAAAGACAAAACTAATTTGTACATTGAATTCGCAAAATGAAACTGGTGTCATTTCATGTGTAAATGTTTACCATAAAAGCTAATTATACGACTATTTCTGTTTTGTTACAAAAATAAAGCGTGTAGTGGGAACTTTGGTTCTCATAATTTAGTTAACAAAATTATATATTAGTGTCGAGTTAATATCTAGTATATATTACATAATACATATTATTAAATTCTGTTTTTTTTTGTTTCCAAGTGATAAGTCACTTAGTTCTCAGCTTATCAATAATTTAATAGAAGTCGGGTGGTCGTGATGTTAGGTATATTATGATAACCTTAGAATAGTCAGTCAAAAACTTGGTTATTAGTTTAATCATAAATTTAGCTAGCACTCTATATATAATAAAATGAGACCATTGTGGCGCAGTGTGACATGGTTTCACTAGGCAAGCGATGGAGATGTGTTTAATTTCCACTCGAGGCGGTTAGGTATGCGGCTCTACATAATTGGGATAAAGCCTTGAATTAAAAACTAGGAAAAAATACGTTACTATTTAGATATAAAAAATCAATTTATGTTTCAAAAAGTACTCAACTAATTGTTATGAAATCGATATGTGGCCACCTCATGGGTACCTATGCCCTAGCACATACCCAATAAAAAGAATAATGATAAAAATTACTCAGTAAAAAAAACGAAGGTTAAAGATTAAAAAATATTACTTTCAATTAAGAACTTCTTTCAGTTTTTTCGTCTACTAAAAAGAAAACATTAGAAAACTCATCTTCAAATACAGTTAAAGTTATAGTCATCGTTTGTGCAGTTTAAATGAACAGGCAAACGAACAAAACTAAACAACCATGACTTCTGAATCGATTACGATTCGATCTTTCACCGGAGAAAGTTGATAATTTCGAATTTTATATACGATTTCAAATGAAACTGCTGTTTCATATGATTATCGTAACAAATTTGCGTTACATGCCGTTGCCTATTTTATGACACAACTATTCCTAATACGTCTTTATAATAAGTACCTATACCTTGCGGTATCTGGATACTTTTTGGAGAAAAACGTATGATTGAAGATACAACGAATGATGTTAAGATCTTCCATTTACGTTTTGTTGCTATGGTGACGTAATAGAGTGCATGCAACTCTTGCAAGCCCGTCATGGGTGCAGTTTTCTATAGTCCGTAAGACGCAGAGAAGCAGTGACTGTGTTCCATATAAAATTCACAAGCAGCCGTGGAGGGGATAGTACCGTAACGTAACGATATAAAACTATTTTCTCACACTGTCAAAACAAATCAGGAAAACGAAAAATTTATAACACATCTTTGCTACCCAGATTCGCCACATAGAATCCTCTACGTCTTAAGTAAAGACTTACTTACATCACCAGCATTTGGCCTCACGGAGAATTTCGAGTTACTAATGGCATTATACTGCATCATTATATTTCGAGTTACTATGTTTATACAGATTCTTATTAATTTCAAGCGATATTTCGCTTTAAGTTGCGAAGCGCATAAGAATATTTTGTTATTTTCAATAAACATATTTACGCGTATCTATATTACAACGATAAATAATAGTGGTCACATGTGCTGTGCAGTACATGTTCCATGTTGTTATGTTTTATTTGCGTATATAATTATAAAGGAAATGAGGGATGAGTGCAATAGTCTCATGGCTAGGCGATAGTGACGTCTATCCCTCCCGGACGCAGCTGGGAAGTGGGAGGGCCTGGGAAAGTGACGAGCTGTGTGTTCCTTCATTTGACATTGAACCACAATTGAACTTCGTTTGTTTTCGTATGTAATTTATTATTTATGATACATCATTTAAAAAAATATCCATTAACTAAAGATAGAAAAATATATTGAGGTCAGTCGTGGCGCAGGGGAACAAGTGAGTAACCGTTAAATGCGTCTGGTTGTGGATTCGATTCCCACTTAAGGAAATTAAGTATTATTTTAAATTTATGTTTACATTTCTTCGTTCTGGTGTAGAGGCAAAGCGCGGCGTTCATTTCCCTTACTCGCAGTACCTCCTGAATTCGGCAGAATGGTAAACGGAGTGTCTTTACACTAGGTTCCCTCTGCTGAAGCTAATATATATACATACCGAAACATAAGCATGCATATATAAAATACTGTTTAACATAAAGTTCTAGCCTAAATAAATACACAGATAAGGTCAAAACAAAGGCTTATTGAGTTGAACGAGAGGAGATATAAAACTTTCGTTAATTAATTATCCGTTGGCAAACAAGGGGTTTACCTACCAGGCTTTATTTATGCACCCGAATCGGGGAAGTGTGTTTTATTTAGAAAGCAAGTGAAGATATCAAGTGAAAGCGTTAAAATATAAATAATTATTAAAAATTAAAATAACTAAAGTAAATACTTAAGATTAGAAACTAAATGTATGCAAATGTTCAATTTTTTTTATAAATCAGCTTCACGCTGTATCCCGCACACAGCTGGTGAGGCAGAGCGAAACTAGTGTTAAGACACTTAGTTTACCGTTTTCCGCCCGCACTCGGCACATTGTGTGAGTAGGTGCGAGAGATGAGATCTCTTCACAGGATATAAAGAGTCAGCTTAGCTGATAGAATCCGTAATGAAGAGATACACAGATGTCACGGTGAGAGTGAAAAAGAACGTGCTCAGCTGATTTGAAGACTTCGAACGAATGAGTGAAAAAAGAATGGCAAAAAAGATTTATGATGGAAAATTGAGCGGTAAGAGAGGTAGGAGGATACCTCGGTTTAGCTTGGAGAATACTGTTCCAACATACAGAAAGGTCACGTAAAAACATGAGGACCCCCCGGAGAATATGTATGAATGACAGTGATATGACAATGGACGAGACGAAAGAGGCGTTTGGTACTCCGTTCTCTCTGACTACGCCGCTAGGGATAGAGCGTGAAGCTAGTTTAGTTTAGTTTTAACATGGCGTATCTAGAGATATTTTCGAGCTTGCCTTAGCATTTAAGCTTTTTTTTATATATAAATACTTTTATTTTTTTTTATTTTTCAGGGTCCTATCACGTTCTGGAGTGGGCACGGCCTCCGCCCTGGAAAACCACCGGAAAGTGGCGTAACTTAACGTCGGGTTTTGTATTATTAAAGCGGGGAAATCAAAACAATCCACTCCACCGAATAGAGATTGAACCTAAAACCATCCCGACTACCGCCAGATAATGAACCACTGCGCCACGATTTCATTTATACACATTCTATAACGTATTACATCATACGTACTGCAAAACATCCTGGTAGCCATTAACTAAAGCAATGGCGTATTTCCTTACTGCAACCAACTAAATTACTCATATCTAAAATGGTATGGGAAAGGTATACGGTATATTATATTTAATAAAATATTATTTTTTACTAATAATATAAACACATCAGGAAAACTTATTCGGGATTTTGATATTTATATAACTAGTTCTTTTCTACATTAAATTCTATACCTAAAGATTGAACGGAGTGGTTTCGCATTATAAAAATATAATTTAAATTTATGTGAATAAAGCTGGTTTTTTTTTTTATTTTTTTTTAAACCTACTCGCAACTTCACATATAATTCTGTTCGCACTCTCCACACCGCAGATGACACAGATGATCTAATGAATTCACAACTTTACTCAACACAGCCACAAATTGTGTCGTTAACACTTTGTTTATAGAACGCGATTTCCTATAGTGTCATCGTTATTTTTACGATACTATGATGAAACTTACGCCAGAAATGGTTAGGTACTTACGTATTAAACAGTTTCTATATATTTTTTATTTAAGTTATTTAAACTATCGTTTTGTGATAATTGGTAGTATTTTTATTTACTGAATGATTGCACTTGTGTGTTTAATATGCATAAAAATCGGTCAAGAACAAGGCGGACTAGAAAACCCAGGGTTCTGTATCAATTTCATGATTGTAGATCAACGAGAAATATAACAAATAAAAGTTGATATTTTTTTTCTTGAAAGGGACTATAGACTTACATATTTCATATATATCATCAGCATGGTAGTTCAACTAACTCTTGAGTGAAAAGTTCTTGACAGACTTGTCTCTTTAGACAAGCATATAAACAAACAAACAAAAAAAGGGTTTCAGGGTTTCATTTTTAGGGTACGGAATTTAATAAATCACTTTTACAAGTTAAGACACTTCGTTCCACCGAGTTTTTGAGGCATTGCCTGTTGAGTCGCGGAACTTAGCGCTGCCCTTTGTCTCTACACCAGAGCGAAGCAATGGAAATATACATTTAAATAAATATTTAATTTCCTCGAGTCGGGATCGAACCCACCACCAGTCGAGTGTACAGTCACACTTCTTGCCCCTGCATCACGACTGGCTTTAATTAAGATTAAAAATAATTAAAAATATTTTTTATAACGGTTAAATCTTAATGAACGCTTGAGAACGTTAAGTTACAGCTGGCAGCGGCCAGCGGGCACAAGCTGCACTCAATGTGTCAATATAGATGCCGCAAGCTCTCAGCGCACTTACAATGCGGTAAGAAGCTGTCACTGTAGCCCCAACACGTCTTCGATCGAGAGCCTTATTTTAGAAACGACACCTACTTACTTGAATAGGATTTGTTGGCAGACGGATCGGGAAGTACGCAAAGTGTACCTCCAGCATATTATAATGGTCGTAAGACTAGTCTAGCGGGTCTGTCGTGTCTAGACGGCGCGTCGGATCCCTATCTCGGTAAAATTATATAACGTAAGTGAAATATAGCTACATTGTTAAATTTTAGAATTGTGCTGTTTATGGTGTCCGTGCTATAGTTAATGAAGTTACTGTAACAGTCTATATAAGTTATCATTTTATGACAAGAAAATTTACGTCTTGTTATGTGTCGTTAGGTAGGGAGAGAGATTATTATTGTTGGACTAATGCAATTTAAAAAGTAGGTGCATGTGACTAAGAAGAGTATTAAGGGCTATAGTTTATTATTTGCAAGTTTTCTTTTAAAAAACACGGCAGTTTTATTTGGTTTTAAGTGATCTGTAAATTAAATTAGTCTTTGGTATAGGTACGTATAGAATATTTGTTTGCTATAGTAACATTGTACATAAGTGATCATAAAAATCTTGTATTTATGTAAAGTTACACTTTACATAAATACAGGATTTTTATGATCAGCCATTGAGTAAAGAGAAGATTTAGGCTATAACGCTTGATTGCAAATTGATTCTTACCGTGTAATAGAGGTTGTTAAATTAAAAAAAATCGGACAAGTACGAGTTGAGTTCGCCCACCTAGGGTTTCGTATAAAAATCGGAGGTCTCGAGCTTATTTAGAAATTAAAACTGAGCTTAGCCAGAATCCTATCGTCTGAGTGATTGAAAATTTAAGCCCTTTTATTTAGCCCCTTTTAAGGCTATAAGGCTATATTTTTTAAAGATTTAAACATAAAAGTATAGTTTTCAGGTTTTTTCCTGGACCTAGACCTGGACCTTTCCTGGACCTGTAATTATTAGATGCCAAATTTCATACTTCTAAGTACCCGGAAGTCACCCGGAAGTACCCTATTAATTTTGATTCCCTTTGTAGTGTCGACGACGAGTTAAACGTTTTTTATGATATAAACGATCATATATATTTTTTCATTAATGTAGAAATACGATTTTTTCAGAAAATCATAGTACCATAAATCTGAGTATATAGTATGAATTTCAACTCGATATCTCCAACCGCTCCTAATATAAAAGCTCTCTCTTTTGGCAGACAAACAGACGGACCAATTCAAATTCAAATTTAAAATATTCTTTATTCAAATAGACTCTTATAAGCCCTTTTGAATCGCCGAATGCATATAGCAAGAAAGTGATCTTATAAGCGTTCCTTTTTCCCTTAAGAGGAAACCCTAAAGACAAACAATAACAGAAACAAAATATTCCATACAAAAAAAAATGTTATGCATATAATAAACATAACAAGATTTTAAGAATTCTTCATGACATTGAGAACAATCATATATATGAGTAATAAAGTTTTCCCTTTTCGAGTACAAAAACCTCACTTTACAAAAACAGCATTTCAACAAACAACAATGGGGCTGATGATCTAAGAACATGAATTTGAACAGATCTAGATCAAACACAATGCCTTCTTTACGAAACTCGTTAGTAATTTGTACCTTTTCTCTGGTGAGAGTGGTGTTAAATGGCGAAACTGACGGTCTACAATAGAACAAGCAGTTGGTATCGGCACTGCGCGGGCGCATATCGGTCGCGGGTCATCGCACACCCTTTCACCATGTTGAATACAACCTTATCGCTTCATTATTTTAATCGGTTTGAAGAAGTTTACGTTTATCATTAGAAATAATATTTTTATGAACATTTAAATACAACTCTTTAATTAAGGAAAATGAACACAAATAGAAGCATGCTTATAATATAATAATATAATATTTATAAAATGCCGCCGAATCGTAGTAATATACAATCCCACATTAGTATTTTATTCATAAACAAATATAAGGCTTTTAAACAAACGTCACGCTATTTGCAATTTATTAACTTTCGTAATTGGATTTTCAGTTTATTGTGTTTTAGCTTAACCTTTTTGTTTGTTCAGAATGAAGCAGCAGCTTGCTATATTTTATTTGTCAACGTTTGTGTTTAATCATGTAAGTGTATATTATATAGATGGACTTTTTTTGAGACATACATAAAATATTTTCTTATTACAGATTTATCGGGTTTCAAAAAGTAACGCTTTTTCAATACGTAAGTAAATATTTATTGCAATTGATATTGCTTAAAACTTGTATTAACTGTTATATTTAATGTTCAATTTCGTAGTTATTAGGGTTCCGTACTTTTTAAGGAAAAAAAAGGAACCCTTATATGAACACTTTATTATGGATATTATTTATGGATTTATGTATTTGAAATACTTGGAACTGAGAAAATTGAGATCTACGACCTATTTCCTGAAAAAAAAACGTGCTTCTACATTTACTTAAAAAAAACATTATAATAATAAGGTTGACCTAGAATTATGAAATTTAGCAGCAATTTAGCGTTTTCAGGTAGTAAGTACAAGTTCAGGGAAAAAAATTGAAAACTATAGATTTGTGGTTAAATCCTAAAAAATAATAGCCTTAAATAGCAAAACAACGCGTATTTCGACACTATACAGGGAATAAAAATTAATAGGTTACTTCCATTTAACCTAGAACTATGAAATTTGGTAACTAGAAGAAAAAAATACTTTTGTCGAAACTATACATTTGTGGTTAAATCCTAAAAAATAATAGCTTTAAAAGCCCCCTTTTTGGTATTAAAACAGCTAGTTCAAGTGAGGTGTCAGATGAAAGGGCTCGCCTTAGCTAAGCTTGAATTTCAGAAAAAGCTCAAGACCTCGAGAATTTTTGTACAGAACCCGGTGGGTGAGCCTGACTCGGGCTTGTCCGGTTTTTTATAATATATGCAAAGACAGACTTCTATATGCTATCAACATATAATAAGTTTCTTTTGTATATTGTTTAATTAATCACATTTTGCATACGCAAGTAATTTGAAAATACTATAAACGTGGCTAGTTTTTGATTTAAAAGAAAAATAGTTTTATAGAATTAGGTACATTTAAATAAGTTTTCAAACTGAGTAGTTATGTATGAAGAAATATATGTTTAAATATCATTATTGCAACACTTCTTATCAATAAAGAGAAATATAAAAAAGAGTATTTAAGCTTTGAAGTAAAAAGTGCACAATACTAATAGGTAAGATACATTATGGAAGAATCCGCGAAGCAATTAAGAAATTTGATATAATAATTGTAAATATATAATAATTGAAACAAAAATATTGTAATAATAAATATAATACAAATTAAAATATACACGATTATTCTGGTTTAAGAGTTTCATTGAAACTGTATAAGAATAGCGAAAATCAAAGACCTTATCAAAAAAGCCAGTCGTGGCGCATGGGCACAGTCTGATTGTAAAATCGACTGGTTGTGGGTTCGATCCCCACTCGAGGAAAATAAATATTTGTTTATATTTATATTTTTATTTTTTCGCTCTGGTGTCGAGGTAAAAGTGCGGCGATGAGCTCCGCCACTTAACACGCAATACCTTCAGAACTCGGCGCAAAGTGTGGAACAGAACACTTAACACTAGGTTCCCTCTGCCTACCCTGCTGTGTGCGGGATACAGCGTGAAG
>DWAO01000928.1:0-21587 GCA_018230605.1 Heliconius congener | reverse complement strand
CTCTGCCTACCCTGCTGTGTGCGGGATACAGCGTGAAGCTAATTTAATTTAATTTATAATAATATCTCAAAATACAAAGATATTTAAATAACTCGTAACTTTGTATACAAGGATAAAGTCTTGCAAATAAACATAGTATTTTATACGTAGGTAAGTTAGATATTGATACTGTGAAATTTATCAAATACGTTTCTTTTTATTTTTTGTATATCACAAAAACAGTATCAATTTCCTAAAATTTATCACCTTACTAATTCGATTGAGCTTTTTTGTCCTTGCTTTTTTGAATATGTAATCATCTTGTTTAAATCATTTCTTAAATCATTTCTAAGAAAAACAATATTATATGCATATACGTCATAAGTAATAAAAGAGCAATTGTTGAAAACAATAAGTTATTGTGCGTAACAAGGATATTTGGTATAACAACGAGGAGCCTTAAGTCAATTATGGATTTAGGACACAAAGGATTTGTTTTCAAATTTTTGAGTCGTGAAAGAGATACAAAAGAAAAACAAAAGTATTTTAAAAAATAACATGTTTACGTGTATAGGTAGGTATCTGTGGCTCGGTGCCAATAACCGATATGGGAGATTTACAAAAAAGTAGGTACCACTTACCGACGCAAGCGAACAATAGAAACCTTCTACGTTATAGTTATTAAGGTCCAACATTATTGTCGTCGTCGTTTGTATTATTGTTACTAATATAAAATACATTTTAAAATTCCAGTAATTTTGCTTTGATAGGTAAATTCCAACAAATTAAATATAATTTTAATTGGTTTTTTTTATAGTTCAAAGAAAATCAATAATAACTCCGCTGTTTACAAGAAAATGATTTTGTATTGATAATAGATTCTTGCTCAAATCGTTTGACGTGAACAGACAACTATAGTTATTAAATATTCAATCGATTAAGCACCTTCGTGACTCCTATGAGATGCGCATGTTTTTTCTACTTTGACGTCCTCATTACTATTATTATACTAAAGCGCAAAGGATATTAATTATTATTTACTTAATTAACATGTTGCTTACAGAAATGCAATATTTTTATTGTTAATTATTTATAAATTTTAGCACCTTTGTCTGACAAGTTGTTTTTGTTCTTATGTAACCATAAGTACCTATTCGTCCATTCTTATTCATATTCGCTAGACTATGAAAAGAATTGATAATAACAGTAAAAAACAACATTTACTACAAGAGACAATCAAATACTGTTGACCTGGAGTTCGCCTTAAAAGTGGGACATTGTAGGACTGTCCCATCCCAGCCCAATCGACGGTCGAAAGCCAAGGTTCGAGTCCCACAAGGGACGCTCTTGCCGATATCAACATCCCACGTAGTGCTTGCAATTTCTCAAGGACAGAATGCCATCTTCTCTTCCATCCGGTGTGGCTGTAAAAGCCAACAGGGCTATCAGGATTAACCTTATAATAACATAATGTCTCATCTGAGTTGACGATGGACCTTTCAACAATGCTTACGTATAAAAGTAGTAAAAAATGTAATATCGAATGATCTGTAAAATGGTAACTTCCAAATTGCCCCACCGTTCCGTAATGGAGCTCGATTCATGACGCAAATATTTTGGTAACAACCTGATCTTATTTAAATCTTGAACGTTCAATATTAGATCACGTAGAATTTTGTAACGCGGTGTCGGCACGACCAGTGGTGACATTAACGAATTATACAATAAAAACACAATGCAATACAACCTATTTTCAGTTTCAATTGTATAAAATTATTCGTTTAAAAGATGTATCCCTGACTATATCATAAAATCTATTTATATTTATACTCTTTTACAATAATATTATTGATGTATGAAAATTTAAATATTGATAAACAACAAGCAGCTTTACGCTTCTTCCCGCTTAAGGTAGACAGAGGAAACCTACACTTATCTATTTTCAGCCTGATTTTCGAAACATTGTATGTTGAGTGATGGAACTTAACGCCGTGCTTTGTCCAACTGGCGGAGAAATGGATCATGATATTTGCATAGAATTTTTTACCAGCCAGATATAGACACAGCTAAAGACGATGTCTGTTTATTAAATTCCTTGGTTTACGAATAGGAAAATTCCAATGAATAGGAAAAAAAGACTACACCCGAAATATACCTTAAGGCTTAAATTACAAGTACAATTTATTCTTGAAGTCAGTCACTTTATTCACTGTATCTACAATGATAATTTCATAAATAAATAAAATGTAGTTTTTATAACACACCTAATATATCACAAGTAATACTAGCTAAGTAGTTACAAACACCATTTGTTGTAGAATTTAGTACGCTTTTTCATTTTTAGAAGGAAAAAGATTTCATATATTATTGCCAAGTTCAAAATATAAATTGAGGTCAATACTAACCGGTTAGTAGGTGACACGGTGAAATTTTTCCTTTAAATAAAATCTACTTGTTTATACAAATTCCTGTGTGTGTTAAAGGTTGCCATTAAATACCATGCACGATATATTTAAAAACCTTCATAAATTTTTTTTTTTTTTGTATAACTAAATTAAGTATATGAAGCCAACGCTTACATCAAACGGGATAAAATAATCACGTTAACCATTTAAAGACGTGAACGACAAACTATCGGATAATCTGTGCCAATTCAATAATTTAAAAAAATATATGTTGATATTGATAATAAGATTACTTTTAAATATAATAATTTAAATTGCAGCTGTCAAGCTGTTAAATACAATATAAACTTTACATTAAATGGTTTATATAAACGTGTTGCGCATGAGATTTATTTTGTATACATTCTATATGTAATTAAATAAATAATAATAAAATTCAAATAATTCTTAAATAATTAAATAGTTATTATATTTAACTAAATTTATTATTTGAAATAGAATACATTTATTTATCTTTTTTTTATTTAATCCAAGATGTACATTGTACACATACATTAAATCCAAGGCATTATACAAATTGTCGAAGCTGCAGTGCATTTTAATTGTATTGTGTAAATCAATTCCTTGTTTATATTTAAATAAAAAAAAACCATTGATAAGAACATTATTTATTTCTATTTTAACTATATTATTTAGTAAGACGTGCTTAAAAACTTTATTTCATTTAAAATATATATTTCGAACATTAACGTTACTTATATACCTACAAATATATAGAGATGTGTGTTAATGGCTAGTATTATGTGAAGATTGAGTTTTGTTCACGGTCGATCGAGCTGAAAAATTACTAAACTCGTATTTATACATTTTATGATAACTACCATTTTTTTATATTCTAAAAGTTACCTATATATTTTGTTATGTTTATCTTTAGATATTTACGAGGTTTTTTAATATGGCAAGAAAGTATTTTTTTTAGTAAATTATCTAGTAAAAGTTTATAATTTAATTGATAAATACTGAAGTGAGAGCGGCGCATTCGCTAAGTGCTATATTAAAACTAACTAGTAACTACTCATGTTTTATCATCTCAAGCATGAATTTAAAATCCTCCATGTCCATGCATAAAAGCACTCTAAACTTTTCATCAAATGCATTAAACCATTTTTGCCATAATATCTACTATTACTGAATGCTCGTATTGTCGGCAAGGTTATACAGATCACACAAATATTTAATTTACAGCGATATATTTTTTAAAAAATATGGTAATTAATAAGAAATGATTAAATGTAGTTAATTAAAGTTTGTTGAACTGTATAATTCGATTGCATCACAGCCTGTGCTTTGAAGCCATAGTGTTTGTCTTGTGTGTGTTACTCAGCTTGTCCGTCCGCCTTCTAGACATGCCACAGACTAGCGAACTAAGACTTACCCCGTCCATGCCGCCAGCCGTGATCGCCAGGACCGACAGCGACGCTAAAATATGCAACGCGCCTGGATGTATCCATACAGGTGAGGCACTTCTTTTTTGCTATTATTGTAAGATAATTTAACAAAACCGAATGTGTGCATGAATACCTAATACAAATGGAATGAATTAACGAAATAAAAGTTAAGCTTTATTAAAAAGCTAGCTCATAAGCTCATAAGTACAAATTTATTTATATATAAATATAAATGCATCCTGCATACATTTTGTACAAGCACCTTAAATACCCTATATTGAAAAGCACATCTTAACTATTGATTTTATAATTTTGAACCTGACAAAAACATTTATAAAATAACTAATTCGGTCATCGAATAAGGTACTTATTGGAAGTTAAGTTATCCAATATAAGGTTATTCAGACACGACTCTATAACATTATTTTAATGAAATAAGCGTCATAACAACAGTTCACGGTATTAAGTACGTTAAAGCCAAGATTTTATTCACAGAGGAACAAAGGTCCATTCTTTTAAGATATACAGCTACTGAGCTTGTCTCACGTCCTCATCACAATAGGTATTCTTACTTCTTGGTATGAATATACATAAAAAAATACATGTGCATTATAAAATTTTGTAAATATTTACTTTTACTTCACATACTATAAGATTTATTTATAGGTAAAAATATCAATATTGTTCAACAAAGTCAAAGAAATTAATAATGATAGAGATAATTGTGCAATAATGATAATAAATTACTTATAGATACATGTATCGGTTGAAATGTTCATCTATGTACTAATTATTTTTTTGTTAGCGTCAAAATTGCTCTCCAATATGGACGAAAAAGTGGACCCCTGTGACGATTTCTACGACTTTTCTTGTGGATCTTTCCTGAAAAGCACGCGGATACCTGACGACAAGACTTCTGTGAATACCTTTTCTATCATCACCGACCAACTGCAAGAACAAATCCGTACACTTCTTGACGAGCCAATTGCTGAAAACGAACCTCGTCCTTTCGCACTCGCAAAGACGCTGTACCAAGCTTGTATGAATAGAAGTAAGTAGAGACTTTTTATTCTTTTCTAACGAACCAAATTACACTTTTCATTTGTAGACTGATTGTATCCTTGCGAAATATACTTTTTTTTATATATTCGCCAAAAAAAAGAAAAATAAATAAATACAATACTAATAAAATTAGCACAGGTTTTTATCAACATCACTTTTATAGTTATATATTTAATTTTTTTTACAGAATAAAGTATATATTTCCAACTAGTAAATTGTAAACGCAAGTGAAAGTTGCTCAGTGACGTTCCTTCCGCAGCTTGCATAACATATGACATAAGTAACGTTGCTAACATTGTAATAAATGACTGTAGTAAAGGAAAGAAATAGTTCTTTATTTAGTTTCAATATTTTACTCCTATGTAGCCGGTGTTTAATGCTTTTTGGAGTCGCCGGTTACGATTCATGAACCTACTAAGTTTAGTATTTTATAATAATATAAATATTTATCATATTCGACGTATTTATGCAAAATATTACTATAACAACAGTAAAATGTTTACCACACTTAAAAAAATAATTATAAATATATTTCTCAGCGGCCATAGAAAGTCGTGGTGTCAGACCTCTGCTTGACATGATGGAGCGCCTAGGCGGATGGCCGGCGTTGCAAGGCAGTTCATGGGACGAAGCTTCCTTTTCCTGGGAAGAATCTGTATACCGTTTCCGCAAAGCTGGTTATTCCGTGGACTACTTCCTTGATTTTTCTATCAGCGTGGATGTAAAGAACTCTACTAAGCGTATTATAGATGTAAGAGCACAATTTTTTTATTACGATATTAATGATGACATAATCTTAGAATATTAATAATTATAAAATACCTACATATATTAAAATACATGTAACCAAAATTACATTGAATTTTACTAGAGACTAATACAAAGGCTTAAAATAATTTTGCCAGTTATATTACATACAATCACACTTATTTGCCATATTGTTATAAAAACTTATTACATCTGATGTCACAATAAACTATTATTATACATAAGCTCTGACCCACATAGGCGATATAATATACAGGATAAACTATGAAGTAACATAACGATTTTAACGATGTGCTCTAACTTTCTGTTGCATTGCAAGCTGTAACGTCTATCACACAAAGTTAGATTATTTTTGCACCTTAACTTCTATTTATATTACATTTTGTTTATATGTGTTTTAGTTGGACCAGGCCTCCCTTGGATTAAGTCGGGAATATTTGAACCGTGGATTCAGCGACAAATTAGTGCTTGCTTACTACGACTATATGGTGGACATCGCTACTCTCCTAGGCGCTGATCGTGCTCGAGCTGAAGTGGAACTCAAGGATTCTCTACAATTCGAAATGAAACTCGCCAATGTAAATACATTACTTTCTTTATTTCGTCAACCCGTAGTTCCAAGCTTACGCAGGAAACGTTCACTGTTCTGAAGAAATATTATCTGCTTTAAGTCTTCCAAGATGCTGATATTTTTAAATATATTAATGTAAAATAAATAAATCAGTTTAAGTATTCAAAAATATTGAAAACACTTTTTCAACAATCAAATATAACATTGACACACTTATGAGCTCAATAGACCAAATCAACAAACTGGAGCATTATTTGTAAATTTGACGTAACAGTAAGAACAATAAACCTGAAGGGGCCCCGTTTCTAATATATCTTTTAATGTGTCCACAAAGAAGTTTATTTACGATCTCTTCTGACTTTTATATTGGGTTAGACGAAATCGAAATTTCAAACGAGTGAAAAATTGTACATACAAATAGGTAGATGTACATACATATGGTTCACAAAACTGTGATAAGTTTCGCTTTTACGCTAAAAGTAACTGCCGTTACTATTAAAATCTCTCTTTTTTACACTGTAGGATAGGCAGAGGAAACCTAGTGTTAAGACACTCCTTTCTCCGCTTTCCGCCGAGGTCTGGAGGCATTGCGTGTTGAATGGCAGAACTCAACGCCGCACTTTGCCTCAACACCAGAGCGAAGAAATGAAAATATAAATGTAAATAAGTATTTCATCACCTCGAGTGGGGATCGAACCCACAACCAATCGATTTTACAGTGCCCCCGCCACGACTGGCGCCCCATAAACCATTCTGTAGTGTAGAAGCTTAAGCAGACTTTACATTTATACAAAAACATAGGAAAAAATGTTCAACAATAAGAGTACGTCTTTTCTCTACAAATTATCAGGGCGATAACCATTGCTTAATTTTTTTACAACAAACAACAATACAACTTAAAAACATATTTTGGTGGTATTTTCAAACATATAAAACTATAATATCACCAGTCACATCTGAACGAAGCTAACTTCGACGTTAATACGTTGGTAAAAGTTCCTCCAAGGTTCCGCTAGATTGGCTTAATTGTGCGGCGACGGTCAGCAATTGATGTGGCGTGCACTAAATCTTCGTCTCGATTCTCTTACGACTTTGTGTAGTAACTGGTTTTTTTACACACGTTACTCTTTTATTTTAGGCAATAATAAATTTTAGGAGATTGTTGCATAACTTTACTAGTATGGTTTTTTTTTGGCTGACGCGTAAAGCTGTTTTCTATTTTTGCGTGACTGATACTATTGCTTTACTATCTATTAATAAAAATGTGGATAGTATTTTGTGATATTATTATCATGTTTGAGGTCGTCGTTGCCCAGGGGCACAAGCGTGTGCACAGTAACGCGACAGAATGAATTATTATTTAGCTATAAATATTTTCATTTCTTCGCTATGCCTCGATACTTCGGCGGAAGATGGGTAACGGAGTCTCTTAACACTAGGTTCCCTGTGCCTATCCTATCCTATGTTATATGCGGGACACAGTGTGAACCTGAAAAAAAACGATGTACAATTAAGATTATTTGCGCAACTGAACTTTCCTTAAGTCCATAATAACTAATCTGATCAATATGTATAGCGCATGAGCTTGATAATTAAAAAGTGATTAAAAATATTTTTTAAAAAAAAAATATTTTTGATTTCAGATATCATTGCCGTTAGAAAAACGTCGTAATGCCACCAGTTTATACAACCCAATGACAATAGGAGAACTCCAACGTAAATTTCCAAGGTATTAATTACAGATATTTTTTAATATACAAAATAATTTCTTATTCATATAGTTTTTGCTGACATAGTGAAACAGCTTACTTTTATTTTACTGCAAAAAAGAAATAACGGTCAGTGGGGAGGTGTCTGAAAATCTGACTGACTGACGT
Organism: Heliconius congener; assembly: GCA_018230605.1. Lineage (NCBI taxonomy): Eukaryota > Metazoa > Arthropoda > Insecta > Lepidoptera > Nymphalidae > Heliconius > Heliconius congener. Next base: position 13,477 of record DWAO01000928.1, on the reverse strand, counting down.
TCCCAACGTTCCCATATGGGGGAAAAATTATACTTAATTCATTTTGCTTTCCCTGCTTTTTTAAAACAAAACATAGAAGCATGATATTCAATTCCGCCACTCAATTCGCAATATCTCGAGATGAGGAGGAAAATAGAAGTGTCTCGACACCATTTCTTTCTGCTTTCCTATACAGAAAAAAGCGTGAAATTGAGAAAAAGAAAATATTGATTATATTATGTGTATTTTTTAAATAAATTTAAAAAAATATGTACTTTTTACTTGCAGGATTCCATGGCTGGTTTACATAAATCGTCTATTATCACCTCACGTACAAGTTGGATTGGATGAAATAACTATTGTGAATGTCCCCAAATATATTAGCGATCTCGAGGTAAATATTTATTTTATTTTTATATGTAGAAAGTAGAAATCTAGTTTCCCAATATCTTTGCCGTTTAAGATTTTTAATTAGGTTATTCACAGTGTAATTATTTATTAGCAACGGCTCAGAGGTAAAGTGAATGTGATTCTATGGTTATTTTTAATGATTCTACAAATCTAAATTATTTGATAAGTCAACCTTTAACCTTAATGTCAAAACTGTAACAGCAGTACGTACAAACATAGGTAGTTAAATATCTTATAGTATATTGTATTCAGAGTATACTCGTAGGAGTACTATTTTCATTTCATATTTTTTTTTCTCAACGGCGTTGAGTATTTGATTGAACACTCAACACGCAATGTCTCAAAACATCGATGGAAAATGGGCAACAGAGGTTCTTCACAATAGGTTGTCTCTGCTTACTCTGCTATAAGCTTTATTTTTAAAAAGCTAACCTATCAGATCTTATTCTTGAACCTTTATTTTTATATAAATTTACTAAATGGATCATTAAAAAGTAATGTAAAATTTTTATAATTATCTTATTATATTTGGCTAAAAATCCTTAATATATTTTTACAGGACCTCTTAGATAAAACACCGAAACGAGTTCAAGCTAACTACGTTATGTGGCGAGTCGCAGGCGCATCCATATCTTACTTGACTGACGATCTCAGGAGACGTCAACTGGCGTACGTCACCGCCCTCTCTGGGAAAACCGAGCGCGAAAGCCGTTGGAAGGAGTGCGCTGACACTACTAGCGTCAGGTAGTCCGATATTATTTCATATTACTTAATAATAAGCAATTTGTATTTTTATAGCAATTTTATTATAACTGACATTTTTATTTTCGACATTAACTTTTTAATTTTATCTTTTCAGTATGTCTATAGCTGTGGGAGCTCTGTACATCCGGAAGTACTTTAATGAAAATTCAAAAGCAAACGCCTTAGAAATGGTTAATGATATACGGTAATATATTAATATCTATCATTTCATTATAATATTTATATTAAATAATTTTTATAAACAAAAATTATTGATATTTTTTCTTTTAATTTAGACAACAGTTCCGTAAGACACTTACTGAAGTGGATTGGATGGACGAGCATACTCGCAAAGAAGCATTGGAGAAAGCTGATGCAATGGCTTCCCACATCGCTTACCCCAACGAAATGTTAGATGACGACAAACTTACCAAATTCTATTCTGGTGTAAGTAAATGAACAAACTATAATCTTAAAAGATAGCAGACTTAACATTTTATGATATTTATTATGGATATATTATATAAATTATGATATTATTCATATGAACGAAGAGCAATATAATTATGTTATATTAGCTTCACGCCGTATCTCGCACACAGCAGGGTAGGCAGAGGAAACCTAGTGTTATGACACTCCGTTCCCCACTTTCAGCCGAATTAATGGAATGTTATATTAATATATGAAAATTCCGTTTCTTTTCTTATTCATACTAATAAATTAATAATTCCTTCTAAGCCTGGAATCCGTTTAATTTTAAAAATGTTAATTATCCACATGGCAATCTGTGTCTATGAAATACCTGTAAATTTTCACTTTTCGGTTTTTTCCTTATTTGTAGATATTGTTAACTCTCGCTTTGTGCCAAATTTAATAACTGTAGACCAACGGGAAGTAGCAGCGACTCAGAAGATTGATTTCTCCTGTGCTTTAAGGGACCACAGACATGAATATTTGATATTGGTTTCAGCTTCATTATTGGTTTTCCGTGCGATCTCATGATAAATGGTCTTGACAGACGGACTGACGGACAATAAAGTGGCACGGAACCTTAAGAGCGGAAATAATATTTTTATATTAACTTAAATAACATTTTTGCATATCCAAAAAAGAAACCCATCGCAAACTTTCAACATTGCATAAATAATATTTTATTTGTTTTTTGCAGCTGGAGATGTCTTCTGACAAACTGATGGAATCAGTACTTAATCTAACTCTCTTTGGCACCGAGTACCTGTTTGGCAAATTGCGAGAACCGGTCAATAAGACTGACTGGATCACACATGGACGACCGGCGATTGTCAACGCTTTCTACTCATCTATAGAAAATAGCATACGTGAGTTGCAATTCTATAAATACAATTTTATTTTACTGCTTAATAAGAATCTTTAAGGTTGATTTGAAATATTAGGTCTATTTTAATTATTATTATTTAACAGAGTTTCCGGCCGGCATCTTGCAAGGAGCATTCTTTTCGGCGAAGCGTCCAGCCTACATGAACTATGGTGCTATCGGATTTGTGATTGGTCATGAAATTACACATGGATTCGATGACCAGGTTTGTTGTTATCTTATTGCCAAATTTAAATATAAAATATTTTTTGTAAGTATTCTAATATCTTTAATATATCTTATCTTTATAATCATTATATTAATAATTTGTTTGTTTGTTTAATTTTAGGGTCGCCAATTTGACAAAAACGGTAATCTAGTTGACTGGTGGCAAGAAATGACAAAACAAAAGTATCTGGAAAAAGCTAAATGTATTATTGATCAGTATTCAAACTACACTGTCAAGGAAGTAAACATGAAGGTACTAATAATTTCTGTCTTTTCTACTTAACTAAACTATATACATACAAATACAATTACAATTGTGAAAGAATTTGTGTAACAAAAGTCATATCTTTCAGCTTAACGGAGTAAATACACAAGGTGAAAACATTGCTGATAATGGCGGCATCAAAGAAGCCTACTACGCCTACCAAGCTTGGACTCAACGACACGGCGAGGAGCCCCGACTCCCCGGGCTTGAGAAGTATAGTCCAAGACAGGTAAAACGAGTTTATCTTTCGGATTTAATCACAATAATATAATATAACTGTTATTTTAATACAAAATTGTCTTGTAGCTGTTCTGGATGAGTGCCGCCAACACCTGGTGCTCAGTGTACCGCAACGAAGCTATTAAACTCCGCATAACTACAGGATACCATGCGCCAGGCCGCTTCCGAGTGGTCGGCCCCATGTCCAACATGGAAGAGTTTGCATCAGATTTCAAATGCCCGCTAGGGTCTCCAATGAATCCACTTAAAAAATGCAAAGTATGGTAATTTAATTAGTCGAGCCTAGAAAATGCTCTCTTGGTACACAGCCGATTCTATCGGACCCTATCGATGTTCATATTTCCTCTTGCACTGATCTGAGATATGTCAGTATTCTCCGCACTTAGAAGTTTATTACAAAAGTCGACGGGTCCGGCACTCTTATTACTGAATGTTCATCTTGAATGATTAATTTAATTTCATGATCCATTTTTATATTGTACTTTCACAGTTGATAGACGTGGAATAAAAATTAACTTTGTATGTGATTGACTTCGGCTAAATATAAATAAATTTTAAATATATTATTCATGTTGTTTGCGCTTTTTTGTAATTTTAATTTTAGTTAAATTCATTTATTCCTTTGCGTCGGTGAGACTGACAACGATGGTGGCCGTTAAGAAAATTTTAGTAATCTAAGAATTGTACATTAGAAGCACACATCATTTGTTCTCACCTCTGTTTAATTAGAGTTACTTAACGACTTACAAGGCTCCAACCTTTGACCGACTTTGTATATAGGTACATTAAATTCCCATAAATCGAGCCAAGTACTTGGCTCGCTGCTGAGCTCTTTATAGAAATATTTTTTTAATTAATTATATGCAAAGCTCTATTCTTATAAATATTTTTTTTTGTTTGTTTTAAGTCTGATCGCAGGCGTTGGTCACATACATACATATTGTGAAAAAACTATACAATCATAATTAAATAAAATATGATATAATTTTAAGTGTAACGTATGTGTATAAATTTCAAAATAAATAATTGACTTTTGTATGACTGCTTATTCTTGATAGTACAATTTGTATTAGATAACACTTCATTTAAAACAATATTTGTGTTAGATAAAATTTTGAGATTTCAGCCAAAGCACGAATCATGCACGTGTCACAGCTACTTTAGAACAGTGATAATTTAATTTTAGCATAAGTATAGATAAGTAACACTTTTGGATACAATCTTATTGTTGTTATCATTGGAACACCAATTATAAGACGATTTTTATCGAATTACTCTTTTATTTACATCCTAAATGCGAAACAGAATGGTTCACTGGTGTGCCTTTAGTTTTTGGTTTTTATAATTATATAACAGAATACTTATTATACGTATGTAGCTATATATCACATAAGTAAAAAATATTCTAATTAAAAAAATATTGAACAATCATTATTATTAGAAGAAAAAGTAATATTTCCTACCATTATTCAAGAGTACAGCATACCAATTTTTACTCTTGCGCTATCTCTCCCATATGAGCATTTTTTTAAAGTTTATTTTAAGTGTATAATTTTTAAAACCCTGTTAAATATACTTATTTAGAAAACGGATAAAAATTTTAATGTAGCGCTTAAATATTTTAGCTAAGAAGAACCTCTTCTCTGACTGCGCGACGCAAATGAGAGTAATATCAATATCAGTTTATGTACGTACAGTCTGCGAGGCGTAAGCTTAGCTTTGTATTTGTGTACTCACACCAAAAGTTGAGGCAGAAAATAAACTTAAAATCAATATAAAAAAATATATCAATTCGTCTACTCTACTACGACACTCTTATCTGTTGTGTCCGTTGTGTTAATAATGAATTGTTCCGTGATATGATCAAGAAAAGCATTGTGACTTCGTAGTCACAGTTCTTGTCTTCTTGGAATGTTTGGTCACATAGTTTTCTTTTCTTGAACAATGCCAACTTTTTCTTTCGCTTTTATTAAAACGAACAAAAGAACATATACAAATTTTAACACGGGACGTTGGTACCCACAGGGGTACCAACGTCCCGTAGCTTTGTATTTGTGTACTCACACCTATCCCTTATTATACGTAATTACACCTTAATCACAGGCTTAAGGTCACGTATAATAAGGGATGCGTCGCGACTCAAGCCGGTAGGTAAAAAGCAGTATTAACTTAGAGTTTAAACCAAGCAAGGGATACACCGCGTTCTAGCTGTTGTCACACATACTCAAATCCTCACACAAATGCAGAAGTCAGCTTACGCCTCGCGGACTGTGTGTATGTAGGGTCTCGTAATCGACGTCTTAAGGTAATAGCAGATTTTCATTACAGATATAAAAAAAATTAAGCAATAATTAAATAAATTTTAAGTTATAAAATATATATTTTTAGTAACCTGAAAATATATTCAAATTGCTTTAAATTTCTATTACCCAGAAATAGAGAAAATACCCAGAAAGAGAGTTATTAGGCTGTCATTTTGTCATAAAAGTTCTATTGGCCCTTGCCATTTGAGATAAATGGTTTAAAGGAACCCGTGATTGACATTTGTTATTTTGGCAAGAATAAATTCTTCTTCGAATCGTCGAATAGTTTCATAAAGTTACCTAGTTAAAAGATTATTTTTGAGAATTATTATTTTTTAAAAATAAATATATAACGGTATAAAAATAATAAACAGTATTGCGTCGTCTTATAACAATTTGCTTGAGATATGAATATTATTTCGCTCTCAGTAGGTACGTTTCAATTCGTCATCGTTAAATAAAATTTCTAGAAAAAAAATATTGTACTTAGTCATGAATTATAGGAGTATGCATTTAGTTTAGTTTTAACAATATAAGAAATTTATATTTATATCTTTATTTCCGGATATTAAAAAAAATTTCAATCATTGGTGCTTGACGGTTACTATATTGCCTTATGATATGTTTCTATGTGGCTTTCTATAGATTCCAAACAAACCAATTCACATTCACAACAGATATTCAAAAATATTTGCTATGTTCCTTTCAGGATTTTTTTATTTACAGAATCAGTTTAGGATATATAACTCAACTCTCCGCGATAATAATTAACTTCCCCAAGGAACAATAAATTTGAGTTCTTTTTTCGTTTTATTATTCTAATATATATTTGTTTCGCATTTTTTTACGTGTAACAAACTTCAAGAATTCCTTTCGTTTCTATCAAATTTTACCGTAGTTCGTGTACATATCTTAGGCTATGTCAAAGTAAGAGGTTGTAACGGGTAATAGGTGGTTGTTGTATAAGGTAACTTTCTGTCCTTTCATTTCGTAAATTTAATATGTCTGGAGAGGCATAATAAATTCTAGCCACTTAGTTTTCTTTGAGTTTATTGAGCTTTGAGTTTTGATCGTCCTTAAGAATTCTTAACATAAATATACTTAAGGAGGGCAACTCCAGCATCTTGTGTAGATCTGGTTCTAGTAAAATAATACTTCGCGTTAATCAAGATATTATTACGATTAAACAGATAATTGGTAAATAATAATTTTCTCAGGTATAGACTAGGATCACTATTTTCTCCAGTTTTAAACAATGGTCTTACTTTAGATACTGTTTTTCGTTATATTCAATTTAATTAAATATCTTATTTAACTTGGGAGCTATACGTACGAAAAGATATACCTCATAAATCAAGATTTAATTATTTCTCCTGTGGTAAAAAAATTAAATCACTTCGTACATTCATATGTACATACGCTGCCTGAGAAACACATTATCCTCCTATCCTTTGCGTGCAGTTGATTATAAAGAAAACAACAACATATTTAAGGTGCATTTATTGTTGCCAACACATTATAAGAAGACTATTTAGAGTCACAATAAACATGCATCCACATAATTTGTAATTATTATAATTGATGTAGTTTTATCTATTTAAAATGTTCACATAAAAAGGGTGAAAAAATATTATAAAAAAAAAATATAAAAAAGAGAATATTTTTATTATTATTTTATTTTTAAGAGATTATCTTCAGATTTTATAACATACTAGACTTCCAGTGACACAGGATATACGAGAATTGATACAAATTAAATCAAATCGAAATATTTTTTATTAAATGTTTCGAATTGTCAAATAGACATAAGTTACCACCAGCTCGGAAAGCTGTTCTGCTGAGAAGAGCCGGCAAGAAACTCAACAGTTGCTCTTCTAAAAGTTACAATGTTTTATTATACAATATGGTAGCGATCCTGTATGAATTTCTAATAATTGGAAATTTTAAATAAGATCTCTTACAAGTCTTATCACTTACAAATTACTGATTACACAAAAGTATTTTTATATTTGTCAAAGCGAGAAACATAGATAAATATTGATTGACATGGAGGCAATTTCAGAGGTATCGATCCCCCTAGTGATTAATATAAATATAATACATTAATAAAAATTTTAACTTGCGCTATTTAAATATATTCAGAAAATATTGTCTAATTACAATTGAGATGCAGTGAGTAGCTGGTTCCCTTAAACAATGAATTGACATTACATCCAAATCCACTAAAACATTTAAAACAGTCATATGGGACATTATAGGTAAATAGGTATATTATAATAGAAATAGAAGTATAACATTCAGAGCTGGCCTCAGAAGATATGATATACATAGTTAAATATAATAGTGGCCGACCAACGACAGTTACTTTGATTACAAAAAACAATTAGAAAATCTTTTCTATTTTTGGAAGATTATGATTTTTTTAAGATATGACATATTTTTTTTTGTTGACATTAACGGTATGGTTAGATATAAGCTTATTGATTACTAAATAACACATAAATAACAGTATTCAATAAAGAATTACTGTAGACGCGCTTGTTGTGAGTTCGAATCCCACTACGTGAAATGAAATATTTAATACTTTCATATATACGCTCTGGTAACAATGCAAACCGCGGCGTCGAGCTGCACCACTCAATAATACCTCAAGCGGCGGAAAGTGAAGGGAAAGAGTGTCTTAACACTAAGTTTTCTCTGTCTACAGGCGTACATACAGCGCGAGACTGGACAATTAAAAATGTTATAAGTACATTAAATATTATAAAAGTTAATTAAAGTTTGTATCATAGTTATCTATTAAAGTAATACTATATTTTTATTATTGAACATAAGAATGTCAGCAAATATTAAAATATTTAAGTCGCTCTTAAAGATTAATATCATATATTGTACATAAGAAATCATTATAGTTACAACACATACGTAAGTCGTTTCATTATATTCGATAATACCTATGACATACAACCAATATAAATTAACATTACTGCAGTACAAATTCAAATAAGGTTAAATTTTTATCTTTAAGACTCACTTACATTAAACCAGACAGGCAAAAATATTTATGAGTTATAATCACTCAACACAAATAAATAATTAGACCAGAGAAAACAATTATTATTTTCTTAGATATATGATTTTGAACGCACAAACTATATATATAGTGTATCCCTGTGGTGGGATACAGCCGTAGAAACCGTATAAATATTCACCTGAGTTAAAACCCGTACCCCCTAAGGGATTCAAACCTAAAGACTTCTTGTACAATCAGGTGTGTAATAGCTGCGCCGCGTACGTGCGTGATGTACTATACAGGGTGGAAGAGGCAGCGCTCCTTTTACTGAAACTGAATATAGGGTAAAATATTTCAAACCCAGAGCTAAAAAAATTTATCAAGATACCTGAACAGTTTAGACGTAGGATTTTTTTTTCATTTCACGAGTTTTATCCAAACCTTTATTTCGTGTGACGCACACATACACATACTATTGGAAACACACACACATTAGTTGGAAAACAAACAGCCCTTACAATACTTAAAGCTAATACATATCTACATTACATTACCCAATAAAGCTTCCACTTGGATTGGATGAACTTTATACATACATAAAAAAATTACATAAAAGTAAATTATATAAAGGAGATAAACAAGGTGCTATTAAGAATTAAATTTAATTTACTGGACTTAATATATATATTTTTAAATTGTACAAAAGAAAAGGTTAAGATTTAAATTTCAGGTGCATTTTGTCAATAATTCTACGTGAAAATTGCTTAACATTGTTGTGAAATATATCAATATCGCTGAAATAGTTATTGTATGCTCTAGAAGACATTAGTAAAAAACAATTTTTACACTACAAAAATACTACTAAGCGTTGCCGATCTTCTACTTTTCATTCATACAACACATAACGAGAACGAGAAAGAATGATATTTCTCGTTCTTTGTCACGCAATTACCTATTTTTTATAATAAATCTAAACAACGTTCAAATCTCTCATTAAAATTGTTTAATAAAATCCATGCATGGTTATTGAACCACCCACAAAATTATATTCAAAATTTTTAACACACAAAATGATATTGAACTACGACAGATAGGTACTTACTACTACATTTAACATTTGTTTTGTAAACATGTTAAAAATGAGTGTTAGTTTAAAAAGGGAAAGTTTGTAGTGCAACAAAATTAAGTAAAATAAAACAGTCAAAACGGTTAGTGGATATAGGTGCAAGTGAGCACATGTGATAGGACAAAAACATGCGTTCAACTTTTACACCAGTATCAAATAAATCAGTAATTTTAGGTGACGTGGTAGTGAAATAAGTTTCATTGGTCGTATAACAAAATAAAATAAAACTGATGAATTAATACATGCCGTCTGTTACAACAAATCACATCTGTAAGCCAATGAAGGAAGTATCACTTCCACCCTGTATATGTACGTGAATATACATATTAAGTTACTATATACATCAAAAAATATATAAATATACATTTAAACGTAAAATACATTTCTTTGACATCTCGTACCAACTTACGTCTAAACTCAACCAAGAATTTATTTAGATATTAGACACTACACCAACAAGCTTGTCAAATTCTACTTAAAAAAGGTTTTAAATTGTGTAAAATTTTATATTTAAGTTTATATTAACTAAATAAAACAGAATTATCTTTATTTATCGCAGGCAATTTTATTCAACTGAAATATTTAATATTTTGATTTCCTCGCTGTGTATGGAACCGTCCTTATGAGAATAGACAATAACGTTTATAATAACATTTGACAAACTTGAGTGTAGATCGATATCTAAACGAATGAACGATTTCATTAAAGCATTATATCTTATTTTCCTTAACTACTAGTTAAATAATTACCTAAAATGGCATACGTTTAGATTTGAAAAACAACCATTCCCTAAAGAACAATAAATATTAAAGAACAATAAATATTTCGAATATAAAAACGAAAATATTTTAAAACAAAATCATATCCTTGATTGGGAATTGAACCCACAACATCCAGAAACATCGATTGCAGTGAAGGACGTTCCGACTGTATAGCTACGGTGTAAATGTTAAATCATTTAAATACACAATTATTTTTGCAATTCACATTTCACCATTGAATATGTAAACGTATGAAGAATTGAGTTCTTTTTAAAAATTTGTGTATAAATGTGGATATATTAATAAATTGTGTCTAATCAACAAAAGCAACTATCATATACGTCATTTTCATGTACATGTACGTATGATACCTACATACAAATCTAAGAAATAAATTAAAATATTGTTACATTCGTTATATTGAATGTACAAATGTAACCTGATTATGGTAAACATATTATTCATTTTAATATGTAACAATAAAATACAGATCTGATTATGTTAAAAGTTATGAAAATTCCGAAACGTTTACTCGTCCAAACTGAGAGGGTCGTCGACGAACACCTGATGAGACTTCATGTGGATCAGGAACGCCAGAAGTCGATCTTTATCCGCTTCATTTCCGCTATAACAAAAATTACACATACATATATATATATATATATATATATATACATACCTGAAGAGTAGCGGTGAGAAATAATTTTACCTATATTTATTGGATTTTTCTCACTCGTATTACTTATTACTAATAATTTTTGCAAATTTTTAAGTTTTAAGAATCGAAAAGATACTTACTCGATATCGATTTCAATAGCCAAAGTAGTGTGGTGAGGTTTTCCTTCTTCATCTAGCCATCTTTAAAGAAAAAAAACCTTTAAAATAACTTTTATTTTATGCCAATCCATAGAAACTGTACGCAATAAAAGACACTTGTATTAATTATTTAATTTGCAGGAATCTAATAGATAATTTTTCTAATTTTTTTTTCAACTTTCCTCATATAAGGTAGAAAGGTAGACAGAATAGTTTCACGATGCCACAACAAGACAAGGTAAATTAATTTATTCCTTCAGATAATCGAGTTTAAAGCGATAAATAAATAATAAAATTACACATCGCCAAACGTGATAGAATTCACTGGATAGGAGGCCAAGTATCTCGGTCGTTTTGCGACGCCTGTCTCAGCACTGGCCGCCTGCGCCGCGCCCAGCGTCGACCGCGTGATGTGCCAGAAGCCGCGGGACGCCGCGCCCACACCGTCTATCCTCTCTATCCTTACCCAACCTTTGGAAATTTTCATCAAAAATATATTAAGCAACTTGAACCACATATAATGCTATTATCGTTATAAATTATTTTTTGTAGTTTTGAAATGAATAAATAAATTATTATAATAAAATTATTATTATATCAGCTTCAGCTTCAAGCTGTATCCCGCACACAGCACTGGGTAGGCAGAGGGAACCTAGTGTTAAGACACTCCGTTCCCTAATTTCCACCATGTTCTGGAGGCATTGCGTGCTGAGTGGCGGACCTCAGCGTCGCGCTTTGCCTCGACACCAGAGCGAAGAAATGAAAATATAAATGTAAATAAATATTTTATTTCCTAAAATATATACACACATACACAGTCCTGAAATTAAAAATGATTACCAGCCAATGTTTCGTCTGCATCCGGTTGACAGTCACTGCAATAGCACTTGACTTGTCCCCAGGACACCGCCTGTCGCAACTCTGGGTACGGAAGCACTAAATAGTTCCAAAACTTCAGAACGAGGTGCAAATGTTCGCATCCTTCTCCGAAAGCCTCCCATTCAGCTTCCAAACTCTGACCTTCCACTCCTTCTTGGTCCAAACTGAGTATCCTATTAAGATAAATAAGATTTTCGACGGCCAACGGCTCCGAGCAAAAGTCGTCGCGACGCGTCGACTCATCGATAGAGGAGGACTGTTCCTCTGTTAGATCTGGTAGATTTCCCGTCTCGAGAGTCAACGCGTCCATTATCTCATTGTCCAAATTGTCCACATCGTTTGCTTCTGGGTAGCGGTCATTGTGACGAATGTTAGTGTCACAAAACTGGTTATTTATTTCGTTGTCATCCTGACTGGAATAGTACGCTAGACGAATCGTCTCTCTGAGTGACAGGGGCTCAGACACGCGGCAAAAGTCATGTGTGGATTGACTTCGTTGAACGCTTCGGAGGGACGCTTCCTTGTTATCAGTAGCGTTTAAAATAAGACTGTGATGCATCACTCGACCCGGAGTTTGACTTTTAATCTCTAAATTCCTCATTTCATTATCAGGTATTTGAATGAGTGGCTTCGAAGCGCGACTAGGACCTGGTTCGATAACAGGGTCGTATGCTTCTATCAGATTATCTTGGCTATAGGCCTTGGTTTTTCGCTTCCTTCTAATTTCCACTCTCTCTCTCGTCGGCGGATCTTCGTCTTCAGCATTTTCCACATTGATGCCCGTCAGAGATTCCTCTTCTCGGCGGTTTTCAACTATTACTGGCAGATCAAGCGATGTACCAGTCACCACTGTGTAAGGGTGTAATAGGACCGATACCTATAAATTGTATATTATAGATAATTTTAGCAATGTGTGCAGTATTAATTTTAAAAATATTTCTATACAAAACCATTTCAACTCACTTGGGAAACTCTTCCGTAGAGGTCGATTAAAGGATAAACATGACTGTACGACCTGGGAACGGCACCGATGATTCCTAGCACATTTCCATCGATGTCAACAACCAACTCACTGTTGAATCGGAAATGTAGAGTCAACACCGATTGCTCAGCAACTTCGTCGAGTTCCGTAGCGACATGGGTTATCAACTGTAATTAAGTTGTATTTAGTTTATTATTACTGGTTTATTAAACGCTGCAGCTCACCGAAAATAAAATTGTTGGAGGATAATTTTCATTGTTTAAATTGGGAGGCCAAATTATAAATAAAAAATAAAAAACGGTCAGTCGTGGCGCAAGGGCACGAAGTGTGACTGTAAAACCTACTGGTTGTGGGTTCGATCCCCACTCGAAGAGATGAAATATTTACTTAAATTTAT